>WHYT01013385.1:0-10804 GCA_009806455.1 Tetrax tetrax | reverse complement strand
GGCAGGGGGACCCGGGGTGCCTCTCTAGGGTGAAGGATCAGCCCTGGGAGAGGGTCTCTGGGGTGTCCAGGGTGGAGGTGGGTGACCCAGGGGTGCCGCTACGGGATGTCCTGGGCAGGGGGACCCGGGGTGCCTCTCTGAGGCGGGGGGACCGGGGTGCCTCTCTAGGGTGAAGGATCAGCCCTGGGAGAGGGTCTCTGGGGAGTCCGGGGTGGAGGTGGGTGACCCAGGGTGTCCCTCGGGGATGTCCTGGGCAGAGGGACGCGGGGTGCCTCTCTGGGGCAGGGGGACGCGGGGTGCCTCTCTGGGATGTCCTGAGTGGGGGGACCAAGGATCGATCGCCCTCCTGGGTGTCCTGGGTGGAGATGGGTGGCCCCAGGGTGCCTCTCTGGGGTGCAGAATCAGCCCCCGGGGGAGCCTTTCTGGGGCAGGGGGACCAGGGGTGCCTCTCTGGGATGCCCTGGGCAGGGGGACCAAGGGTCCCTCTCCTGGGTGTCCTGGGTGGAGATGGGTGGTCCTAGAGTGCCTTTCTAGGGTGCAGGATCAGCCCCAGGGGTGTCTCTTTGGGATGTCCTGGGTGGCAAGTGATGGCCCCAAGGGAGCCTTTCTGGGGTGTCCTGGGTGAAAATGGGTGGCCGCAGGGTGTTGTTCTGGGATGCCCTAGGCAGGGAGAACCAAGGGTGCCTTTTCAGGGTACCCTGGGTGGAGAGGGATGGCCTCGGGGTGCGTTTCTGGGGTGCTCTGAGTGAGGGGGGTCAGCCCCGGGGGTGCCTCTCTGGGGTGTCCTGTTTGGGGGGACCGAGGGTTCCTCTCTGGGGTGCTCTGAGTGGAGATGGGTGGCCCTTTCTGGAGTGGGGGGTCAGCCCCAGGGAAGCTTTCCTGGAGGGGGAACAGCCCCCGTAGCAGTGCGGTGGGGACAGCGGGGTGCTCTGGGGTCCCCCAGGCATGGGTGGCAGAACCTGGGTGGGGAAGGGGCGCTGCAGCGTCCCCGTCCTGCCTGGGCACTGTCCCGGTCCCGGTGGCCCGTGCCACCGCAGCGGGTGCTGCTTTGGGCGCTCGCAGCCCGGGGCTCCCCGCTGTCCCTCGGGCCGTACCTGCGTGGCGGCGGGGGGCTGCGGGGTGTCCCCTCGTCCCCCTGCGTTGAGTCGGGGTGAGCGCTGTGTGCTGAGCTGGTCGGTGCTACAGCAAAAACGAGACCGACAGTAAAATCTGGGCTTTCCCGGGAGCCCGAGGCTCTACCAGGAACTCGCCTGTGGCCGGGCAGCTCTCGGCTGTCCCCGGGGGTGGCCCTGGGGCGCGGGGCCCTTGACGGAAGGCAGCGGGCGCCGGGTGAGTAAGGGCCCCGTGAGGATGCGGAGGAGGCAGCGTGAATTATTAACAGGCGCGCATCTTGTGTTGTGCCCTGGGGTCAAAAAAATGCAGCGAGTGCAGGGGCTGGAGGGGACTCCTGTGTCGGGGTCCCTCTCTGAGGGGACGGCGTGACTCCTCGGTGCCGCGACCGGGCAGGAGCCTGCCCCGTCCCAGCTGCGCTGGCGGTGGGCAGCGGGGCGGTTAGCCTGAAGAAACGTCCTGGACAGCCAGAGATAAAGACCCCTTGGTGCTTCCTCCGGGTAACGGAACGGTAACGCCCGAGCACCGCTTGCCCGGAGTGGGCCGTGCGGGGACAGGACAGTTGTAGTGTGGGTGCTCTTATCTTCGTCCCAAATTTATCTCGGCCAACCGCTTCGTGCAACCAAAGGACAGCCTGATACGGTGGCTGATCTCCCCGGGGTTTTGCTTGGCAAGTCAGGGAGGATGTCGGGGGGGGTGCAGCTTCACCCCCCGCCGCGGCGTCAGCTAGAGCTGCGCCCTAGATTTGGGGAAGTGGCCGGAGCTGTGCTTTCCCACCCTCCCTGGGCAGGCCTGCTCCAGCTGGGTGCTGCCTCGCGTGCACCCAAGGGGAAATCCTGAACCGGGCCTTGCACGGGGGCTCAGCCGCCCCGGCCGGCCCCGCTGTGGGGAGCAGAGCCCCGCGCCCGCTTCGGCAGCACGAGCGGGGGCTGCGGGCATGGCGGAGGCTGCGGCATGGCGGAGGCTGCGTCTCCCCGGCTGCAGCGTGGGTTATTCCTAGAAGGTGGGGGCTGCCCGCCTTGGCTGACCGCGGTGCGACCGAGCGGAGCCGGCAAACCCGTTGGAACCGGCTGTGCCGGTACCGCTCTGGGCTCCTTCGGTCACGCTGCGGCGACATGCTTCGCCCACGCGACGCGGGGCGGCTCATCTGGTGGCAACCCGTGCTCAGATCAGAGGAAACGTTGTGAAACCGCAGCCCCAGGCAGCGCAGGGGGGGATACCACGAGTTGCTATCGCTGGCATCTCCCCGCGGCACCAGTGCCCGTGGTCTGGGGCAGCTCGCCCCACACGCTGGCCTGCCTGCTCGCTGGCGTTTTTGGGGGGCAGCTTCCTGCCGCTGGGGAGGACGAGCGGCTCCTTGCTGCCTGTCTGAGCCAGTTCGGCAGCGCTGCCCCAAATTCCCTGCCTGGGGCGCCTGTGCCGTGCAGCCTGGCGTTCCCATGATCCCACCCCGCGGGGCCAGGAGATGAGAGCCTGGACCTCTGCCCCCTGCCCCCTGGGTGCTGCAGAGAGAGGCAGGGTGGTCTGGGGTCCCCAGGGCCCCTCTGGCTCACGGTGAAGCCACGTTCGCTTGAGCAGAGCCGGGGACCTGTGGGTATTGGGGTGCCGGGGGAGCACGGCTCCGTGGGGGTGGCACAGTGGGGGGCACTGCCTGTCCCTGGGGGCCGAGAGCACTGGGGAGGGGGCAGAGCCTCCCCCAGCCCCCAGACAGGGCTGCGTTAAAAACAGCATCCCTGTAACGGGAAACAAAGGAGGTCTGGTCTGGTTCGAGCCTTCTCGGACCCTTCCCGTCCCATGGCTTGTCTGGGGCAGAGGCACAGCGGTGTGCCCAAATCCCCTGGCCCACGGGGAGCTCCTGGAGCAGCAGAGCCGGCTGCGAGCCGGCAGCACCCAGCACCCCATCGGGGTCCCTGCTCGGGACGGATCCGAGCCGAGCTGGGATCGTCGCTGCCCACACAGGGAGAACCGCTTGGCCCCGGCCCTGCCGCAGCTGGGGTGGCAGTGCCACGTGGAAGCGGTGAGGAGGAGGAGTTGCTGTTTATGGATGAGAAGAGGAGAAATGGCTCCTGAGGAGGAGGATCCTGCAAAGTCCTCTGGAGAGGGGACCGAGGGGACCTGGCGAGGTTCCTCTCAGCCAAGGGGAGAGGTTCCTGCAGCTCTTTGGCAGCGCCCAGTGAAGCTGGGGACGCACAGGACAGGGCACACAGCCATCTCCACGTCGCTGCCGAGGCCTCGGGAGCAGCGGAGCATCCTGGCAGATTTGTTCCGTGACCTTGTGAAAGGGAGAAGCCAGCCCGTCCCTGCCAGCTCCACGCAAGCGTCCCCACGCCGTCACGCTGCGGCCCGGGGAGGAGCCTGGCTCCGCCGTCCCTGACTCAGCCGGGACCTTCCCGTGGCTCAGAGCTTGGCGTGGGGGCAGATCTGCTCCCGTCCCCCCTCGTCACGCGGGGTGTCCCTGGCCATCGCGCCGCCGGTGACTTCTGCCAGCGTGGCGGGAGCGTGGCTCCTCTGCCCCACGGGAGAAGGGACAAGGGGACAGATGGGCTGGCGCTGTGCCTGCGGGACAGCGCGGAGCCCTCCCGGCCCCGGGGCCCTTATCGCCCTCGGGCAGGCGGCACGGCGGCGCGTGTCCTTGGGGCTGGTTATCTGCGCGATGGAGACGCGGAGAAGCAGCCCTCGGTGGCTGCGTGTCCTGATGGCGCGAGGGCCTGTCTGCTGGCGTTTTGAGGGCGACAGAGTGGGTGGGAGACGGCGTTTTGTGCGGGGAACTTGGGAAAGTCTGCTGACAAGCATCTGTCTGACTGTCCCGCCGCTGGGTGCAAGAGGGAAGGAGGTCACCCTGTGCACGACAGGGTGAGGGGGTCCTGGGGCTCCGTGTGTGTCACCGGGCGGAGGGCAGGGGCCCACCCCCCTCCCCAGCCCTGCGGGGCAGGACCCGTCCTAGCAGAGGACAGGCTGGGTCCGTGCGCCTGTGAGCCACTGGCACTGTTGGGATCCCAGGGAAACTCGCAGCCCCTCACCCGCTGCGCTCTCTCCCCAGGCACCACCTGCGTCCTCGTGTCCTTCCCCTTCATCTTCAACCCCTGCCTGGGCTGCAAGGAGAACACGCCGCAGTGGGCAGCCTTCGTCTACTACCTCCCCTTCATCGTCATCTTCCAGTTCGGCTGGGCGGCCACGCAGGTGTCCCACCTGTCCCTCATCCCCGAGCTGGTAACCAGTGACCATGAGAAGGTGGAGCTCACAGCGTTCAGGTGAGCACGGCCGGACCCGGGTGTCCCCGAACCCAGGGGAGCGGCCCTGCCTGCGCCAGCCCCACCGCTTGCGTGACGAGAGGTCCCCCGGGTGACGTGGGGCTGGTGTCCCCTCGTCCATGGCACACTCGAGGCTGGACAGCGTGTGCAGCTCCGTGCGCGAAGCCCGGCTCAGCGCCGCTTATCTGGCCGCATCGGGCGGTGGGAGGGAGGGTTTATCAGATGGAGCAGGGCTCCGTTATCTGCCCGGAGGGAGGACGTTCCCCCGCCAGCCGGTGAGCGGGACCGCAGCGGGGGGATGTGGGGCAGTGCTGGGGTAACCCCAGGGCCGAGGGCTCCGGCTCTGGGGGCGCTGGGTCGGGCAGCTCCGCGCTCCTTGGGGCAGAGGTGAGCTGTGCCGGAGGGTGGGCCCGGAGGGATCTTGCTTTCCTCCCTGTCACGCCCCGAGGTTTGGGTTGGGCACCGGGAGGTGCACTGGGAAGGCGAATGCCTGGTCAGATGCCGCGTGGTCCTGGAGGTGTCACCTCATCAGTGACGCTGGGTGCAAAGCTGGCTGTAGCAGCCTGGCCGGGAGGGTGGCCGGGGGGCGAGGTGTGCCCGCCGTGCCCAGAGCTCGCCCCTCCGCGTCACCCTGAGGTGCCGTCTCCCCTCAGGTATGCCTTCACCGTCATGGCCAATATCACGGTGTACGGCCTGGCCTGGCTCCTGCTGAACTTCCAGGTGGACCAGCCTGACCGCACGGAGCACCTGGGCATCCAGGATGTCCCCATATTTCGGGTAAGTGGCAGGGGGGTCCCTGGGGTCCTCTGTTCCCTGGGTGGGACCTGGCTCAGCTGGGGAGGTGCTGGAGGGAGCGAAACAGCAGCGTCCTGAAGTCTCACCTGCCAAATGGGAGGTGTGCACCCAGCCCTCCCTGGGTTTTTGGGGACCCCTCTTTATTCGCCAGACTGCTGGGGGGTGGATGGTCGGCAGGCAAAGGGCACCCCCCCTATGCTCACCCCCTCTCCTCTCCCAGAACCTGTCCCTCATTGTGGTGGGGCTGGGGGCCATGTTCTCCCTCGTCTTCCACCTGGGCACCAAAGAGAAGCCGTACCCGCCGGGCTCGCTGCCGCAGCTGGAGGAGAGCGCGCCCCTGCTGCAGAAGGAGCCCACGAGCCCCCCGCGCCCGCTGCTGATCTGGAAAGACTGGCTGCTGGAGCCTGCCTTCTACCAGGTACGGCCACGGGCAGGGCCGCCGGCGTCCGCCCCGCGCTGCTGCCCACCCCGGGGGCTGTGGGCACCCTCGGGCTGGGTGGGGATGGAGGGGTGGGCTGTACTGGGCACCCACCTGCCAGGGCGTGGGGGCTGTCCCCGTCTCCATGGGCGTCTGTGCCACGGCAGGGCTGGGCGTGGAGGGCATCGGCGTTCCCCAGCTCCCATCTGTGCGGGCTGAGCAGTGCTGCCCTGCCTCTGTCCCCTCACAGGTCGCGGTGCTCTACATGTCCACCCGGCTCATCGTCAACCTCTCCCAGACCTACATCACCATGTACCTGACCAACTCGCTGCTGCTGCCCAAGGTGGGCGCCGGGCAGGTCCTGCCCGCGTCTCGCGGTCGCGTGGGCAGGGGTCCTGTGCCGACGGTGCGGAGCTCAGCTCCTCCCTGTCCTGGTCTCTCGCAGAAGTACATCGCCACCATCCCCCTGGTGATGTACATCAGTGGCTTCCTCTCCTCCTTCCTCATGAAGCCTGTGAACAAGTGGATCGGTCGAAATGTGAGTCCCGGGGGCCTGGTGGGGTCTGAGGTAGAGCCGGGGCGAGGCCCAGGGGCCGGATCCTGACGGCACAGCGAGCAGGGCACTCGGCATGCCCGAGCCTGGCTGGAGAGCAGGGACCCTCCCGGGACAGTGTGAGGGGTGGGCAGGGCGAGGGGTGTGGGGCTGTCCTGCACACCTCTGAGGTTGGGGAAAGCCATGCTGCTCCAGGGTCGGCCCGTCCTGGGGGAGCCCCGTGAGAGGCAGAGGGTCTGGCTGAGCCAGCGCGGGCAGGCACGAGGGTCTGCACAGCCAGCGGAAGGGGGCTGCCCCTCCAGTGGTCCCCCTCTGCCCTGCAGCAAGCACCCTTCCCCAATACTCCCCCGCCTCTTCTGCCAGCCGGCCGTCCCCATGCCCCACGCAGACCCCCTGCCTACACCCGAAATGGGCGCTCGGCTCTTCAGGCCATGGCCAGCGCTGTAAGCCAGCCTGGACCGCTGCAACACCCTTGCAGTTTGGGGCTCCATGTGGAAAACCGGCTGGGAGAGACAGGGGTCCCGGGCAGCAGCTGGCCCCCGCGCCCTCCGCGCTCGCCCCTGCCTTGCTGGGTGCCAGCCGAGCCGGGCTCTGAGCTCTGCCCTCTCGCTCGGCCTGGCCCGGAGCAGCTGACGTACTTCGTGGGCATCCTGGTGATCCTGGCCTTCGCCTCCTGGGTGACGCTGGCCAGGCAGATGGGAGCAGAGATCTACGGGGTGGCTGTGCTGCTGGGGGCCGGCTCCGCCACGATCCTGGTCACCTCGCTCTCCATGACGGCAGACCTCATCGGCACCAACACGGTACGGCGGGGATGGCGCGGGGCATCGCAGCGGGGTCGGGGAGGGGGACGGAGACCCCCGTGAGGAGGCTCTGCTGTAATGTGGGCTTTGCCCATGAGAGGGCACAAGGCTCTCGCAGCCGGCGGGCTGGCCCTGGCGCAGCGGCCGATGAGGTTTCCTCTTCCCTCACAGCACAGCGGCGCGTTCGTCTACGGCGCCATGAGCTTCACGGACAAGATGGCCAACGGCCTGGCTGTGATGGCGATCCAGAACCTGCACCCGTGCCCGTAAGCGTCCCTGCGGGGTGGGAACCCTCCCCGCGGCACAGCCACAGTGCCTGGGGCCAGGCAGCAAATGTCCCTGGTTCGGAGCGAGAGGCACGGCTGGAACCATCTCTGATTTGTCTTAAATCCTCGACTTCTCTTCTGGCCCTAGACAAGGGCTGCATCCCTGGGACACGCGAGGGGGCTGGGGATCGCGGTGTCCAGGGTGTTGCCCTCCCTCCTTGCCCTGAACCTTTCCCTCACGTCCCAGTTGAACCAGTCCCGACACCAAGGACCTGGCACGGCTGTACGGGGCAGCGCAGGGCCAGGCTCCGGTCCCGGCCACCCAGCCACGTCCCTGCCCTCTCCCCGCAGGACGGAGCTCTGCTGCCCTGCCTGCATCAGCTTCTACCACTGGGTGATGGTGCTGGTCACCGGGGGCATTGCCATCGCCGCCATCGCCGCTCTGTGCTGCATCATGGTCTGGCCCATCCGCATCCGCTACAGTGAGTGGGGCTGGGGGCACCGGGGCGTGGGGCTGGGGGCACGGGGAGCCCCGTGTCCCGCGCCACCCTGGGCTAAAGCCAAAGTGTCTTTACAGACACACCCCACGGCTCGCGGGGAGGCGGCGGGAGCCCCGTCCCAGCGGGAGGTGCCGTGGCAGGGCAGACCGCCGAGACGCTCGCGGCCCTGCCCGCGGGGGGACCCTCATGGTAGGCACACGGGGCAGGGCCACCGTCTCGCTCCTGGCCCCGGAGCCGGGGGCTGCACCTGCTTGCTGTGCCTTCCTGGAGGGCGGGAGCCACCCTGGCCCGTCCCAGCCCCGCAATGGCCATGCTGGCCCACTGAGGGGGGGCAGGGGCTGCTCTGCGTGCTGGTAGCCGAATGTGGGGGCAGGGGTTGGGGATGGGGTGTTGCTGCGTGGGGACCCAGGCATCCGTGCTCCGTGCCAGCTCAGCAGCTGCCTCTGCCCAGCTGCGCGCCTGCGTCTTGCTCTGCGTTGGGGGGAGAGGACGCCCCCCCTGCACCGCCCTGGGCAGGGACCCCCGCGCCGGTGGGGGGAGAGGCCAGCGCGCGGTGGGTCACTCCCGCAGCTGCAGCAGCTCCTAACCCGTCCCTTCTCTCTGCCCCGCAGACGCCGTGTGCCTGCAGGGCCTGCGCAGCGCGGGGACGCCCTACGGCGCGACGGAGAGCGTGGCGGGAAGGGCCCAGAGCAGCACCGTCAACTGAGCGCGGCCCTGTCCCGGCCGCCGCGGCGCCCACGCCGCCGAGCTCCGCTTGGAGGGACCCCCGCAGCGGGGGCGGCCCTGCGACGGGGCGGGGGGCTCGGGGGGCATGGCCCCATCTTCCCGTCTCCTTGCACTGGACTGTGCGGCCCTGCGCCCCGCGGGGGCCGCGCGGACGTCGCCCTGCGCACGTGTAACACTAGACGGCCCGGGGCTGCGGGGCACGTCCCCTGGGACGGCACCCGGCCCTGGGTTTTAACCTGCTTTTGTAAGGTCAGTATGTACAAACGGTTCTTTTTAAAGGTGGAGAAAAAGAAAAAAAAAACAAACACAACAAAGCACCTCTAACCATGGTAACCGGCCCTGGTTTCTGGGGTCAATGCCCCCGCTATGGGGGGGCTCCACTCCTGGGGCGGGGGGCAGCACGGTGTGTGCAAGGAGGGCTCCCGCGGGTTTCGGCGCAGCGGCGCGCCCCCTCCCCGCTTTATCCCGCACGGAGAGGAAGAGGAAGGGCCCGGGGCAGCGGGGGGAGCCGGGGGCGGCGGCGGGGAGGGGACCGGCCCGCGAGATGGCCGCCCTCAACAACGATGGCGGCCGCGCCCGCAAACAAAATGGCTGCCGCGCAGCGGCGCTGGAGCCTGGCGATTGGTTCCTTGTGCGGGTGTCCCGCCTCCCGGGGCGAGGGCGACCAATGGCGGCTCTCCTTTTGTCAGCGGGGGCGCTCCCGCCCTCTGGGCCCAGACGGGGCGTCCGGTACCGGGACCCCCCGGCCGCGCTGCAGTGGAAGCGGGAGCCCCCGCAGCAGCCGGCTGCCACCCGCCCCGCCGCCCCTCGCACCCTCGCTGCTGTCCCTCCCGGGCGCCCGGCCCGCTGCTCCCCGCGCCCGCCTGCCGCCCGCCCTTCGCTGGGGGCCGGGAGGAGCCCTCGCCCTGCGCGGGGCAGGAGGGGTCGCACCCGGGGGGGCGGCTGCCGGGCAGCGACCCCCTCGCCGTCACCGGGCCAGGCGGCCGGGACACCGCAGCCAGCCCCGTCGGCACCGGCCTTGGCGGCTCGGCCGGCCCGGAGCTGGGAAACGGGGCCCCCGCAGCCCCGCGTGTGCGGGGTGCACGTGGGCACGGTGCGGGCAGTGGGTGCGGGCGGGCGGGGCAGGGGATGCTGCGGGGTGCCCCTGAATTGGGGGTGTGCTGCTCCGGCTGCCAGCTCTGTGCGGCGGCGGTGGGGGGCTCGTCTGCAGCTTTTGGGGGCCGCCGACCCCGCCCCGGGTGGGCTGCGGCCGCAGCGGGGTCTGCGGAGCTCGCCTGCAGCGGCTGGGCGCTCGTTCGGGCGCTGCGTGACTCCAGCGCCGGCAGCGGGCACCGGACGGGCAGCTCTGCCCCCCGCAGCCGCACCGGGGGGTTCGAGCCCCTCCCCGGCCAGGGCCCTGCACCGCGCTGCGCCGGGGGATGCAGCCCCCTGGCCAGGGGCTCCCCGGGTGCACAGGTCTGCGGCTGCGGGGTCAGGGTGCATCCCCGCGCCCCTTTCCGCCCCTCGGGCTGCCGCACGGGGCTCCCGCTGGCAGGGGACACGTGGGTCGGTGGCAGCATCACCCCACTGTCGGGGGACACGTGGGTCGGTGGCAGCATCACCCCACTGTCGGGGGACACATGGGCCGGTGGCAGCGTCGCCCCGCTGGCCCTTGGCACACCCAAGGACTCCCCGTGCAGAAGCCCCTCAGCCCGTGGGCCCCATGAGGTGGGCACGGCGGCAGGGCAGCTTCCCGCATCTCGCCGGGAGCCGGGGTGCGCGGCCCTCGCCATGGCTGCGTTGGTGACACCCGCTCACCCCTTTGCAGCCCCCAGGTGCCCTGGGCTCGGCGGCGCAGGGCTCCCACCTGGCCAACCCCGGGCTGGTATTTGCCCCGACGCCTCCCTGCAAACCTGCTGCGGCCGGTCCCGGCCCCGCCTGCTCGCCCTTCCTCGCCAGCCGGAGGAGGAGGAGGCAGCTGCGGGCCCGGTCACGGCTCTGGAAGGAGCGCGAGTGGGAGCGGGACACGAGTGGGGCTGCGGCACAGGTGGGACGGGAGGGCTGGACCGCGCCCACCATCAGGTACCGCGTGGGGTGGGCAGGGGCTGCCCCGGCCGGGGGGCTCTGCTGCCTGCACGTGGATCCGGCAGCGGAGCTGCACACCCTCACTCCGAGCGCTGCGAGGGACCCGGGGCCGTCACCCACCGGCCGCACCCGCGAGTGGGCAGCGGAGCGGGCCTGGCCCCAGTGGGTAAGCAGGCGTCCGCCCCGGCACGTGCTGGCCCTCTGAGCAGGGCAGGGTGCAGGGACAGGGTCCGGGTGTGGGGCCCGTGCGCCGGGGAGGCCACGGGGACAGGGGTGCGGTGTTTTCCGGAGCTGGTTGGTGTGACGGTAATTGCGCCGCGG
>WHYT01013384.1:0-12057 GCA_009806455.1 Tetrax tetrax | reverse complement strand
TGCTTCCTACTTGGTGAAATCCAATAGGAAGGTGAATCGTGAAAATAGTGGATGCAGGGCTCAAACCTGTGTAAGAGACTGTGCCGAATGTTTGTCTCAACATTGTCGAAACGTCAGACCACCACTTAAGCAATGGAACATCAGTTAAACCATAGGTCCATTATCTTGCAAGCCAATTCCTTATCTCTTGCAAGCCAGTCAAATCACAGGACTAGAGGTTTCCTGTTTTAAGGACAATGAATATGCAATGAGACAACAATAAAAGGAAACCATCATAAAAGGAAACCATCATAAAAAGAAACCATCATCAAAAGAACTATCATCGAAGGAACCATCATCAACAGAACCATCATTGAATCAGCATAGGAACCAACATTGGAACCAACATTGGATGGAACGTTCTCCCACTGAGTGAACTGGACTGCCGGGATGCTGCAGCTCCATGGTGGTAGCTATTGCAATGAAACTCTTTTCCCTCTTTCCTTTCTTTCTCTCTTTCCCTTGCATCTGCAAACTTGTTGTTGGGCAAATAAAGTTACCTGGTGCATGACTCCATTTTGAGTCTTAATTCTGTTCCCGAGAATACGAGCAAAACCACGCTCTGGTGTGTGAGAGGTTGGTCCAGCCACCGCTAGCCTCCCAGACTCGTCTGAGGGTGGCTGGAACGCAAGGGGGCCTTCCTCTCATCCGAAATCGGAGAGTGACAACCTGTGTGCTAGGCTGTGCTAGACATAAACCCAAAAAGTTTTCCTTCAAGAAAGACAATTTTTTTTTTTTTTTTGTCTGGAAGATATCCCTGCTAAAGTAAAATGAAGAGAGGCAGTGGTGAGGTGGGAAAGCTCATTCAGCTCTAAGCTGTATCAGGTCAAGTGTGTAGTGATCTAGATTCAGTAGGTGAGGTACAATATTAATGATTTCAAGGTCACTCCAGTCACAGTAAAAAATGCTTGGCAATTCCTACAGAAGGGAAGAAAATTGAAACAAACACCTGCAATGATGTCTTAGGTTATGCGGGAGTTTGTGTCGTGGCTTATCGAGCTGGGCGATTCCTGTGGAATGACTAGTTGCCTGGTCTGGCTGTCAAGTTTCTGTCTTTCATCTTTTGATCTTTGTTTCGATGTCAAAATGTCTCTTGTATGAACAGGCTGAGAGGGAGAGATTACCAGCACGGGCACAGTGCTGCACTGGGTAACACCTGTTCTCATCCCCAGCTAGGATCTCTGCAAGGTAAGAGGCTAGGCTGTGCCGGCTGAATGTCACAAGAACAGCATCACGAGCCTGCATTGTGCTGTTGCATGACGAATATGAGGTCAGCAAGCACTGCTGAAATTTCTTAAATCATGCTGACTCCTGGAAAGACAATGACAAAATTCCTGTTGACTTCAGGAGAAACAAGTTCAGACTATAGGTCAGGGTCACAAAATGGCCTGTGACAGAACTGGAACAGAAACTCTCAGATTTCTTTCATTATGTTAATAAAAAAAAAATCCATCTTTCTTCCCTTTATGAACTGAAGGTCCTCCCTTTCCAATATTTTTTTTTTTCTGAAGTATTTGGGACAGTTTATTTAGGATCCCAGTTTACCTGAGTAGTTTGAATACTTGCCCATTTTCCAGGAATATTTTCTGTCTTCGACTGATCCACATTATAAACTGCAGCTTTAACAAGAACCTTCTAGGGAATGGGGGAAGGTAGGAGGGGATGACATTGTTCATTTCTACAGAAAAAAAAGGAGTGAAATCATAGGCTTTATTACATTTCATTTTCAGCTTTACCTTTCTATGGCCTCTGCCTCCTTACTTCTATAAACTGGACCATTATTACCCTAAACACTTAAGTTGTCCTTTTAACTGAAGCTGCTTTACTACGCAGCCTGCACAGCATTCTCATCAAATCCAGTTTGTAAACATTCCCAGGGCACCCAGAGGACAAATGACTATATGTTTGGAAATACATTATAAAATATTTTATTTCCTATTGCTTAATGGAAACTTAGTATGGTGTCCTAAGAAGAATTTATTTGACAGAGTGAGAAGTCTTTTCACCAGAGAGGGCAATGTGTTGAGCATCAGCCCTGACCATACTTTGGGTTGCACAAGACTTTATTTGCTAAGCACCGCATAATTTAAGAGCAGGTTGAGGTGGATGTGAAACAAATGCATTTTTCACATGCGCATATTGGATGTGTTCACTAGTGTGAAACTGTAGTTTGATGTGATCGTGCTTTTACAAGGCAGTTCTGATGGTGCGCTGCCTAATGACTGACCAAAGCAGGCTTTGGTGTTGGCCAGAGCTGTGGCTGTTTAGCTTGGAAAGCGTGAGGCTCCCATTTCAGAAGAGTGATTCTCTTCTGAGAAATGTTCCATCCCATGAGAAATTTCAAGGGGAGAACTAAATCATGAGGCTGCAAAGACAACAACCTCTTGTTTTCTCCAGTGAGTCACCATCCTTTGTGTGCACTGTAGATTTTTTTACAGATGGCAATAAACTTACATTCTGGCATGCATCTTAAACCATCCAAACTGCATCATGGTTGTTTAGGCACTGTAGTTGGACCATGTCAGGGATTTTCTTATTAAATGACTTGTCACTAGAAAAATGCTGATTCCTTGATACAAAGTGTTCTGTGAAAGAATATCAATGCTGTGGCTGCTGCCAAGACACAGAAAGCCTTTAATAGAGATTCACCTGCTGGGCAGATTGCTTGTTACTTCATCTGCTGCACTGCTAAGAGAAGAAGATCCATAAAGAAAACTGTTATCTTGAATGCTCATTCTTACTGCTTTCAGAGAATTAGCCCAAAGAGCACATATACAGAAACAAGTATATTTTTTGACCTAGCATTTTAATGTCTGACAATGGATAACAGAGTATTACATATTAGCACAAACAGTTTTCAGTGACATATAAACACACTAGTGAAAAACAGCATCTGTAAAGTACTAACTAAAAGCACTGCTAAATTAAAGTCTAGTATTTCTCTACATGTAACTAATGGTATGGCATCAGTGAAGACTTTTGTCCAACTCCCTGTCTCTGAGTGATTTCTGAACACTTTGTTGCTATGTTTGTCCAAGTTTATTACTCTTTTGCCTTTCTCCGTAAAAAGATTTCCTTATTTGATCACAATCTTGGAATGCCTAAGAGTGTGACAGTTCTCTCTAGTAAGCATATTTGTTTTTCACATGCTTCTGGATGAGAACCTAAGCTACTTTATTTACTCTTCAAACACCCTAAATATCCTGAACCTGAGTATTTTGGCTGTTGTTCACAGCTGAAAGTACTGTATCGTCACATATTCAGGGCTTAACCTGTCAGGCTGTGCCGTGATTTGCTGCTATCGGACTGTATTGAGCAACTGCTTTTAAACTTGGAACTGCACAGTAATTAATTGGCCATTTCTTAAAAAACTCTTTTGTTCCAGTATTTTCAAGACTGTGTGCCTTTTTCAAGACTGTGTGCCTGTCTTTTTTTTTTTTTTTTGTTTCTACCTAAAACACATGGCTATCCTTTGTTAAGAATATGTGCTTGAGCTGTCACATAAAGTCAAACTTAAAGTGCCTTGGCTGCTCTGGAAAAAACAACAGTAATTCAACTAGGGGCTGAGCATCCCCTGAAACACGAGAGCTCAGATGTCTCCTGTTATCAGCTTATCAAGCTCAGAGGAATCTATTGTCCTCATTAATTTATCCAGGTTTGTATTGCAGTAGGTGTACTTTCAGTGACAATGCTAACCCTTCTGAAGGTTTTCCTCCTCATTTCTAATATATCTGTATAGAAAGAAACGTTAGAATTTGTATTTTCCATTATTTTCTTTAATCAAAATTTTACAAGGTACACTTACCAGTGGTCATAACAGCTTATGAGGATACAGTTTCTTTTATTGTGGAAACATTTACATTTTGCTGAGGCTTTAATGTACTTGAAAAAAAGGTACATGGTAATAGTGAGCCATAGGAAAGCAGTACAACCTCTAAGAGAGCTCGTCTAGAGCAACCCAAGGAAGTCCCAGTAGGGGCTGTTGTGGCTCTCTCCACACCTTGCTTTTTCTTCCCTCAATCTGTTCCTGTTTCCCCTCCCTCACACCTTTGCTGACATTGCCTGTCACCACAGCAATTTTTTTCACAGAACTAAATGGGTAGAAAACTCTTCACAGTCTTGGCATGTGGGCTTTCATGGTGTTAGTGCTTGTGAGGTGGCTAAGTGAGAGTGAAAGCAGGGAGAAGGGGCAGGGTAGGAACATGTGGTAAAAGGAGGGAAAAGCCAGGAAAGGTTTATCATGGTTTATCTACTGGTGTTTGGGACAATTTGCCTGGCTCATGGTCTGCTCTTATTGATCTCTTTACTGTGGTCAACTTGGCACTGCACTTCCAGTCAGATTTGGGACAGCCACACCTCCAGCTACCAGGTTTCCCAGGAGACTCCATGATCCCTTTGTCATCCACTGAGGTTTGAGGTCCGTGCACTGTTTAGCCAGCAAACTCAAGTAATTCCCTATCACACCAAGGAAGGATGACAGTGGTGCTCAGCACCAGGTCAACTAAGTCTTATCAGCCCTCACACTTTGCTGACTGTCCTGGTTTTGGCAGGGATGGAGTTAATTTTTCCTCTCAGTATCTGGTGTGTTTTGGATTTCTCGTGTGAAGAATTTTGACAAACCCCCTGATGATATGAGTTGTTGTGAATGAGACCAAGGACACCGTCCTGCTTTCCAAGTCTTGCTAATTTGCAGATGCAGGAAGCTGGGAAAAAGACAGACAGAATAATTGATCCAAACTGGCCAAAGAAAGTATTCCATGCCATAAACATCATGCCCAGTATATCAGTGGGGGGCGGGTCAGGGTGGGCATCTGCCTTCTTGGCATCCATCTTCCTTCCTCATTTTGCTGGCATTGTTCCCTCTACCTTGCTGGCTCCCTTTTGCTCCCTTGCTTGCCGCTCGGTTTTGTTTCCGTGATCGCTGCTCGGGACGGGCTGTATCGGTCATTGGGACATCGGGTGGTGAGAAAACATATATTGTTCACTTTGTATATTTTAATATCCTTATATATACTTATATTGTAGTTTTCCCTTGTTATTTTAGTAAATTGTCTTCATCTCAACCCACGAGTTCTCCTTCCTTCCCAATTCTCTCCCCCATCCCACCGTGGAGGGTGAGCAAGAAACTGTGTGGTAATTCGGACTAAACCAACTCTTGGGTGACATCTGGGAAAGATGGCTATCAAGGCAGGATGCCTTCCTTAGGCATCAAGTTTTCTTTTAGCCCAGCCAACCAACTAGCTAACTAAATAGGACCATGGTACAGACTGAAACACTGCCACACGGTTTTCCAAACTGTTAAATTTCTTGCATGTTCTTGTCAATTTTGTCCTAGGCCAGCCTGCGCTCTCACAGAAAATAGTTGGTCACAGTTCAAGGTCAGCACCAGCTACATACCAGCATTGAGTGTGTGATGAGGACAAGCTCGATGTGTTTCTGAGGGTCACAAATGTGAGCTGCACTGTGCCAGTCATTCTCATGACTACAGAAGGGGATGTGGCCAGTTTTAGTCACAGATGCAGCCCCTCTTTCCTGGGGAGGAGAAAACAACGCATCCAGAGTTATCATATGTGTGCAGGTTGATGAATCTGTTGGTATCCACTGCTGCTGACTTTCTGGCAGAAGAGGGGTTACAGGACACAGCTGTCCTCTGACTCTTCAATCAGTGACATGGCTTGATAATAGCACTTTCTCCTTCCATAATTTTAAATGGCTTTTCTTTTTCTCATCTTTTGTATGCTTAATGTAAAGTCAAAAGATTTTTCATGATGATGATTGACACATGGCTAAGCAGTTTAGATCTTTGTACTAGAAATCCTCAGCCGCCTTCGATTACTTAATACTATGACAAGATCACATGAAAACTTTTCTGTCTTTTAAGCCTATTTATGCCATTAAAATTAATACAACTGGTCTCAGGAAGCTGCTTAAATATAAGAACTGAGAAACATGACTATTTTATAAGCAATTTTTTTTTTTTTTCAAAAATATTGTATAGTAGTTTTGCAGGTCCTTATAATTTTTGTATATTTGCTGGGCAGAGTTGATTGAAAAATGGGAACATTATTTTTAGGTATGTTTGCAAAGAAATTCACTTTAGGTGTTTCTGGTACAAAACTAATGGACCTGATTTTTTTTTCCCAGCTCTAATGTATACGTGCTGTTACAATTCTGACTTGCAATTCAATATACATTACTCCAAGTTATTCTCCATTGCTTTGCCACAAAATTCCTTTAGAGGAAAAAGCACTATTTTTAATTGGTTAGTTTATTCCTCCTTTTTAGATGGTGCTGATTAATGAACTTTATTTAAAAAAAAACCCAAGTAATAGAATCCCTGCTTCATGCCTCTTTCTCCCTTTTGTTACTTACTTTGTTATTGGCTTAAAAGCCAGTGCTAGTGGAAAAAAAATTAATGAAGCACCTTGTGGACTCACATCTCAATATTACTTACTTTCATTACCTTTGATGACACAGTATCAAGTGAGAAAGACTACAAGGCATGTATACAAACAAAACTGTGAAAGGTCCGTAATATCTATAGCAGACAGAGAACAAAGAAGTTGTGCTTGTTCTGTAGGAATGCAGCCCAGACTCTGTCACCCATTCTCTGGCTGAATATGCAAATACATTTTGCTATCTGAGAATTCCTTTTTTCTTTTTATTCATATAACTTACGAAGGGAAGTAATGCAGAGTGCCTAAAATCACCAGAATGATCTGAAGGTTCTCAAGGCCAATTCCACACTGCACTTGCAATCAATTTTTCATGGCTTCCTTTAAAAATTATATTGAGTCATCAGATCGTCTGATTAAGGTAATAGGGATGTGCCTTAAAATTCTCTTGTTGACATGGAAAATAGTAATTTATTTTTTGGCAGATTTAGTTTAAAATTGCCCACATCAGAACTCTAGGGGTCTTAGTGCCCTATAAGGCCGTGTATAACATGCATACATGATTTGTGAACATACATTGATTAGGATGCCTGCTTATTATTGAGCAAGGTAGATATTTACCTTTTAAGATTCTGATTTGTTGGATGCACTCAGGCATCCGCTCAGCTGAGTGAAGCAGAGTCTGTGTCACATATGCAAGGCATTTCTTGTGCAATAATTCTGTAGATGTCACAACAGCAGCACAGAGTATTTACTTGGGTTAATATATGTTTTGTCTAATCTCACATAATCCCATTGCCTTTGCCAGTCCTGTGAACTTCTCTAGCCTAGAACACAGAGGTTTGAGCATGCTACCTGTCATAGTTTAGCCCTGATCGGGACCAGACTATGCAGTCTCTCTTTCACTCCCCCCACCCTCCAGTGGGACAGAAGAGAGAATTTGTAAACAAAAGGCAGCAAAAACACTTTGGTTGAGATGAAACCAAAAGATAAATTTAAGAGCAATAACAGAAAAAAAACCCCAACAAAACAGTGATGGAAAACAAATATAGTACAACAGCTCACAACAAATCTCCACACCCAGTTTCTTTCCACATAGAAGGAGGCTCTCCTCAGCACCCTCCTCACTTACACACTGAACATGATGCCACATGGGATGGAATAGCCCTTTGGCTAATTTGGGTAAACTATCCCAGCTGTTAGCTAATTAGTAAACTGTCTCAGCTGCGTGCCCCAGCCATAGGGGCCACCATCTCAGGTTCTTCTCCCAGCTCAGTTGAATATTAACTATCCTAGCCAGTACCAGGACACTACCTCATGTCTCACCTGGATACCACATCCTGGAAAAATATTTACTATGACATGAAAGACTTTGGGAGACAAACATAGTAGATGATGACAATAAGACCTGAAAAAGCTTAGATGGAATATATATGTATGTCTATGTGTTAACTGTCCATCTCAGCTTTTTATAACCTTAAATAGGTTTATCCTAAGTCAGGGCTAGCCATGTGCCTCTGAAGATATCTAGAAATATCCTTGTCTTGACAGAGCTAAGTCATTCCATGTCCACCTTAGTGCTCACATGCCTACAAGATATTCTTCAGCATTTTAAGATTATGTTCACAGTACAGGAAGCTAAAAAAAAAGAAAGGCTAATGTCATTTCGTTCTTTTATAAACATGAAGGAGTTATTGTGTCTCTTTTTGTAATGAACGTAAAGCTAAGCCTCTGTTCTTATTAACGCAAGTTCAGGTTTAATTCCATCCCATTCCTTAAGCGTATAAACTCACATCTCAAAATATCTATCAGTAGAACAAGCCTGAAGAAAGTAATTGTGTTGGCACTCACCATCTCTCCTGTTGAAATGAAGCAGAAAATAGTTGAAGGCTCAATTTAGAGGAAGTATATGGGTTAAGGCACTCACCTAAAATAAGCAAGACCTGGAATCTGTTCCCTGTATTAAGCACTGCCTGTAGCAGTGTTTGGATAAATTATACACAGTGCTATGTGCTGCAAAATGGATCCCTCCAAAACAGAGAAAATAAATGACTGCCCAGCTTCTGGACAGGTACAGGGACCACTGGGCTGTTACACAAAGCGGGACTAGCTGCTGCCACCACCTCCTCTGACTACTCTTTCAGAAAGGGTAATAGTTAAAAGAATGGATGTAGCCACTGGCCTGTAGGAGGGAGTTCAGATCACGAATCTCAAAAATTTCCTCCTGGAAGTTTGAGGGATAGAATGGAAAACCACATTTTCATCCTTCTTAGTTTGGAGCTGATAGTGCTGTGAATGAGCTTCAGCACACTGGCTCTTTGGATTCTTTTCTAATTCTCCCATGCCTAACAAGGTTTCTTTTCTCCATACCAGTGGCCCAGAAAGCAGGGTTAAATTTTGGCATCTGTGTGCTAATGGACTTGTGCCGTGTCTGTGGATTGGTGTTCATGTCCATGTCTTTGTCTGTCCATGGACTATGCAGACACTACTTTTTTATCCCTTCTTTTCATTCACAATTAAAGGGTGGCATGAGAGATTTCTGGAAAGGACACAGATGTGCAAGTGCTTGTTTGTACTTCTGCCCCTGAAAGGCACTAAGGGCAGTGGCTGCTGCTTTGTGGTACATGCTGGGGAAGGGAATTGCATGAAGATGTTCAGGTAAGGAATGAGACAGATCGCTGGTTGATTCAGGATACCATTTTAACTTGATCGTAAAGGGTGATCACTTTGGTGGGATCACTTGGTTGTGGGTTTTTTGTTGTTGTTTTTAGTTGTTTCGGTGTGCTTTTTTTTTCCTGGCAGATTGATAAAGCTACAGGTTCTCTGTTTTAGAGAAAGGTGCTGCAGTTGTGTACTAGAGGTTGACTTGAAGAAAAAGAGGGCATGCTTTGGGACAATCTAGGGTGGTTCTGGCAGTTAAACCCTCATATGTTACAACAAGTTTTCCTTGTACCCTTGGAGGCAAATACATGAAAAATTACCTCAGGGGATCCTCTTCTATTCTATGTAACACAATAATGTATCCATAAGAATGTAATCTCTTCAAGGAGATTTTCTGTCAGTAAATCTATTGCTTTAAACATTTCTGAGAAAGCTTCTGGCTCCAGTGTACATCCCCTTTACATATAACAAAGGAAGGACTCTGTGATACACAGGCAGTTTGGTTCTCCTTCTGCCCCCATTTGGGAACCCACCAAACAAGAATTTGTTATCTGATTCTTTCACTTTCCATTTTTGTAGGCATTCAGTGGAGCATGGATATCCATTCTAGCAGACATCATAAAATACTATTTTTCTCTGCCAGGTATAGGTCAGTTCTTTTACTTTTCTTTATTGACCTGTATTTTTTTTTCTGGTAGTGGAAGCTTTATTCTTCTTGGAACAGTGCCTCAGATAAATGTGGACATTATGTATTATTTGATATTTATCAGCTCTTCCAAAGCAATGTCAGTTGTGAATGATATTCATTTGTTGCCATCTTAATGACCATCAACAGAGTTGTTAAGCAAGGTTAGTCTCAAAATGAAGTTATGAAAACTTCAGAATCAGAAAATTATTACGCCCTTTCTTACAGGTTTTTTTTTTTTTTATTACAGATGACTGAATAAAGAACAGCATTAGAAAAGAATACTTCAGGTAAAAGAAGGCAGGACAATATTGAATAACTGTATTTCTGTTGTTTCTGTTATTTGAAGTACAGAATGTAGTTTTCCTTTTTGCATTGGCATGATACCAAAAACAACATAGAAGCACACCAGTGATGGTGTATAATAAGATTGTTTTTCTATTAGAAACTTTGGGGACACTGAGTTTGCAATGTCACAGAAACTTGTAGATGTGGTTGAGTGTTTGGTTTTGACTTTACTTTTTACAATATATAAATGTAAATATAAAAAGTGCTTCTTGCTGCTAATATGGATTTTTTGCAGTGCTGTGATTTTAAAAAAAAACCACTTCCATATAATACGTAAGAAAGTGATAAAGACTAGTATGTCTCCCTTGTGAAAGATCAAGATGATCATGTCTCCAGTATAACTTATTTAGAATGTGTTTTCAGTGAAATCAGGGACCTATTTGTATACTTCCTTTTCCATCTTCAGTTACCCATATGCTAGGTATGTAGATCATCCTTTTAAAATCCTATGAAAAATGTGTCCAGTGATTTCCCATGGTTAAGCAACCATGCAAAGTTGCATATCAGCACAGTTCAGATGTGCTCAGCAGTGCTATATTGGTTCATAGCAGCTGAAGATTGTCTTATTATTTTGAAATGTAAGGTTATACAAACAGTTCCTGTTAAAAGTAGGTTTTGGAAATACTTACATTTTTGCACTTTTTAAAAGGGAAACCAAGACTTTCAAAAGGACTTGGCATTGCCCCAGTCTCACTGAAACAAGTAAGATTTTTGCAGATGATGTCAATCCAATAAAGTTAGGTGAATGCTATGCTTTAGATATTCTTGTTCTATACCTTTTCTGTGTGTAACAGATCTATTAATTAAATGTATGGATACTTCCTCTGCATCTCTTGCATCCTTTCAAAAAAATTGAGAGGATCAGAAAACAAAAATTATCCTATAAACTAGTTTGTATGCAATCAATTAAATTAAGACCAACAGCTAAAAAGAAAGGGAAACCGGATAACAATGACAAGGTTCTCAAAAATCAGTAGGGCAATTTCTCCCAGTCTTTTTACATGTGGTGATTATGGTCTGATGTTATAGTTTAGCCCAGCTCAGGACCAAGCTACACAGTCTCTTGCTCACTCCCCCCACCCTCTGAGGGAACAGGGAGAGTTAATATAAGAAGAAAAGGCTCAAAGTTTGAGATAAGGACAGAGAGAGGTACTTAAAGTTGTTGTTATGGGCAAAACAGACTCGACTTGGGGAAAACTATTTGTTTATTATTAGAACCAACACAGAATAGTGAGAAAGATAATAAAGTAACTTCCCCCCACCCCTCTCTTTTCCCAGGGTTAAATTTATGTTCAGTTATCTTTATGCCCTTCCCACCCTGAGCGGCACAGGGGGGAAGAGGGAATGGGAGTTATGGTCAGCTCATCACTTGTCACTTTACGCTGCTCCTTTGTCCTCGGGGGAAGAACCTTTCACATTCCTCCTCTGGTCCATTGTGCGGTCCCTCCCATGGGCTACAGTCCTTCATGAAACTGCTCTGGTGCAGGTCATCTCTTCCACGGGGTGCAGTCTCTCCAGAACAGCTGCCCCAGTGGGCCCTCCACGGGCCACAGCTTCCTTCAGGCGTCTGCTTGCCCTGGCAACCCTCCACGGGCTGCAGGTGGATCTCTGCTTCTCCATGGGTCTCCATGGGCTGCAGGGGGACAGCCTGCTCCACCATGGGCTGCAAGGGAATCTCTGCCGGGAGCAGCATTACTCCTTCCCCTCCTTCTTCACTGACCTTGGCATCCGCAGCCGTTCCTCTCACAAGAAATTCTTCACAATTGGCTCAGGCAGATGCCTCTCAGGTTCTCTTCACATCTCCTCTCTTGACTTCTCTCAGCTCGCCTGGGCCGCAAGGCCCACAAGGCTCACACCTCCCCTCTCTGCCCCCACTTCAGCTTCTTCACATCTTCTCTTCCTTTTTTTTTTTTTTTTTTTTTTTTTTTT
>WHYT01013383.1:0-27263 GCA_009806455.1 Tetrax tetrax | reverse complement strand
CAAGTAGAATATAAGGCAGATAAAAAATTTTGCCTTACATGCTGCCAATATTTAATTAACCAGGATTACCTCTGAGAGAAGTTAAAAGTTTCACCTTCTTCAGACTACTGAATTGTAATGTCACATCGCACACCTCACTTTTTGCTTCCTTAAAACAACAGGACTATTCACGTTGAGACTGCAAAGATCCCCTAACTACGTACCAGAATATATTACTTAAGGCATATGTGAAAGTCATCTCAAGTATTTTTACTTTACAGCACTCTTTGTTGTCTTACTGTCAGCTTTTCCTGACTTCAGAACTGTCGTAGTTTAGCCCCAATCCGGACCAGACTACGCAGTCTCTCTCTCACTCCCCCCACCCTCCGAGAGAATAGGGAGAGATAATTTAAGAAAAGAGAGATAATTTAAGAAAAACGACTCGAGGTTTGAGATAAGGACAGGGCCCTTACCGTCACGGGCAAAACCAGACTTGACTTGGGGAAAACTATTCATTTATTACTACAACTAGCAGGATACTGAGACAGAGAAACAAGAAAACCTCCTCCACCCCTCCCACTTCCCGAGCTTAACATGATCTACCTTCCCCCCGAGCGGCACAGGGGGGAAGAGGGAATGGGGGTCGCGGTCAGTACATTATGCGTTGTTTTACACCGCTGCTTCACAGTTGGGGGAAGAACTCCTCACATCCCTCCCCTGCTCCAGTGTGGGGTCCCACTCATACACCACAGTCCCTCATTAAACTGCTCTAGTGTAGGTCATCTCTTCCATGGAGTGCAGTCTCTCCAGAACGGCTGTCCCAGCGGGGCCTCCATGGGCCACAGCCATATTCAGGCATCCACCTCCCCCGGTGCGGGGTCTTTCACGGGCTCCAAGCTCCAAGTGGATCTCTGCTCCTCCGTGGACCTCCATGGGCTGCAGGGGGACAACCTGCTCCACCATGGTCGTCACCACAGGCTGCAGGGGAATCTTGGCCAGGAGCCACATTACTCCTCCCCCTCCTTCACTGACCTTGGTGTTTGCAGCTGTTTCTCTCACAAGAAAAGTTCATTCTTCACAACGGGCTGGCAGAAGCCTCAAAAAGCCTCTCAGGATCTCTTCACCTTATTCATCCCATCTCATCTCCTCTCCACCTCTTGCAACTGGACCGGGCTGAGTTGGGCCCAGTCGGCCGCCTGGCGAGAGGCCAGAGGGTGAGGCCTGCAAGGCCCCGGAGGCCTGCGCCTCCCCCTCTGGGCCTCTGCCCTTGCTCAGCTTCGTCACATCTTCTCTCTCTTTTTTTTTCTGTTTTCCCTTTCTTAAATACGTTATCGCAGAGGCGCTATCACGGGACATTCTGCTCCCAATCGGCTCAGCCTTGGCCAGCAGTGGGCCCGCCCTAGGCCCGGTCGAGTCCACTGAACAAAGAGGAGCGACTTCTAGCAGTTTCCTACAGAAGCTACCACCTTAGGCCCCCCCCTCACTAAGCAAAACCACAACACCCCTTTCCTATCACAACAGGTCCTGCTGAAGAGTTTCTCCCTGTCTTTCCTGTAGGCCCCCTTGAGGTACTGGAAGACCACTATCAGGTCTCCCCGGAGCCTCCTCTTCTCCAGGCTGAACAGCCCCAACTCTCTCAGCCTGTCCTCATAGGAAAGGTGCTCCAGCCCTCTGATCATCTTCGTGGCCCTCGTCTGGACCCTCTCCAACTGGTCCATGTCTTTGTTATGTTGGGGGGCTCCAGAACTGGACACAGTACTCCAGGTGGGGTCTCAAAAGAGCAGAGTAGAGGGGCAGAATCACCTCCCTCGACCTGCTGGCCACGCTTCTTTGGATGCAGCCCAGGATGTGGTTGGCTTTCTGGGCTGCAAGTGCACGTTGCTGGCTCATGTTGAGCTTCTCGTCGACCAGCACTCCCAAGTCCTCCAAAGGGCTGCTCTCAATCGATTCTCCCCCCTGGGCTGTATTTGTGCTTGAGGTTGCTCTGACCCACATGCAGGACCTTGCACTTGGCCTGGTTGAACTTCATGAGGTTCTGACAGGCCCACGTCTCCAGCCTGTCAAGGTCCCTCTGGATGGCATCCTCCAGTGGGTTGAGCACACCACACAGCTTGGTGTTGTCAGAGAGTTTGCTGAGTTCACCTTCCACACAGTCCAGATAGACCTCAGAACTGGATCTTGTGATGATTTCTTATGTAGCCTATTCTGGTTTTCCACTGTGACACTGAGATTTTTGGTGCAGTTCACTTCAACGTGTACTTTTTTTTCTTTGCACATTAAGTAGAATCCTAAATCATACTGACGTGGGAGATAAATGAGAATAATTCTAATTATCTCTGGGGTTTCAAAGTGGAAAATTAAATTGCAGTGGTAAATATTTGACTTTAGCACTTGCCTCTGGACCCTTTCACCCACTCTATTTTAAAGATTAACCTATGCTTCATATTTTCACTTCTTTCATTTGATGATGTACTCAGTATCTTTAACTCAAAGAAAATCTTTGGCATACATAAATGGAACTCTTTGCTGGCTTAATTAGTTCAGCATATTAGCCTGTAATTCCAACAATTAATTCTACTTTCATCATTATTCTCTTTGAAATCTTTCTTTTTGGGTTTCACTGAAAATGGATTTGGAAACAAATGACTATTGCTTTTACATTGTGTCTCAATTGAATAATAACTTAAATTCCCTGCCTCATTCATTCAAGGATCTGAAAATATTTTCCAAATGTTGATGCAGAAAACTTTAAATAGCTCACTGATGAGGGGATTACTGTTATCTTCAGACAAAGAAACTGAGGCACAGTGAGGCTAATTGCTAGGATTATTTATTTAGACTGCTGTCATCCAAAAATTGGATAAAGACTTAGGCCAAACAAAAAATAAGCGTGAGTTGGAGCTGTAGTGGAATTTAGAAACCAGTCACATACAATTGAATAAATCTGTGTGAAATTACTAATTTCCACATCATAAAATTAATTTAACTAGAAAGAATTTCAGCTTGCTAGGTATTTGTAGGCATCAGACATGTGAATGCCTTGAATATGTAACTCTCTATCAAAGCAGCAATATAACTTAAAACTATATTGAAACAGTATTTGAAAATGGAAGTGTTGTAAAACCCATTCAGACCTGTCATAGGCTGCCTGTTCAATTTCAAATTGAGCCCTGGCACATTCTTGATGATGCAGTTATTAATTACAGGACCAGGAGCTGGTTTTGTTTGCAGGATGCTTGCTTCATTCAGTTCACAGAACAGACAATATCAAATAAATTGATAAAAAACCAAGAACTCTTTTTACTGGTCTTTAGTTCCCTGTGGGATCCTTCTTGTCTCTCATCCAGGGGATGCACTGAAGATAAAATGTCATTCATTTCAGAATCCTTTCAATTCACCCCACAGTTCTCGCTCTGTCTTCCCTTGTCCCATCCCACAACTTATCAGATAGGGAAATACTATCCATTCCTTTCATGGATATGGAATGGAGAAATATTACAGTTAAAATATGAAAAGAATTGGTAAACCTGCCAGTGGTTCAAAGCTGTCAAGTAAGTAGCCCTTCAGCGGTGTTGTATGGGGCAGATCACAGGGCAGACCTCCACATAGCAGAAGGGCCCTCCCTTACACTTCAGACTGTGAAATCAAAGAAGGTGCCTTTCCCCTCTTTCTTTTTCATTTTGGAGACAGTGACACAAACAGGTTTTCTATAGAAATTAACTGAGCATGGTGCTGACACAAATTTATTCTAGTCTCACGTATTGAAAGCTTTAGTCTGCGTTCAATGATAAGGAAAAACCCACCCAAACTACTATAATACATAAAACAAGAAGCAATTTACTTTGCAATTAGCTTTATATTTTTTTTCTGTGCAATTACTGAAGATGTTTAGATATGAGCTTCCTTCCTTACAAGCAGATTTTAACTAAGGAGTTTAATTATATGCTGAAAGAAAAACATTTTCTCCAATGTTTTCTTCTGAAGCCTGCATTGAATACTTAATTCTGTGTTTATGAGAGCAAAATCTGCTGCTATGGATACAGTGAGGTCAGTGTTTCAACATTATTATTTTCCTGTGCTATGTTAAAGAAGATGGTAAGATAATATTTTTGTTTCAACAAAAATATCTTAGATTGTGTAATATATTTTAAATGCTTATGTAAAGCATTTTATTTAATATTTCTCTTTCAAGTACAGGAATTATAGCAAGGTCCAGCCTGGCAGCACTGAAGAAGCACCTCATCTGTAATAGAACTTTACTTCTGTTTTCACCTGATGCTATAGAGTGTTTTACAAATATTAATTAAGCTGTGTAAAAGTTCTATGATAATCCTCAAGGTGACTCCAAAAAGAGAAAGGTTTTATACTTTTTACAAAGCACAATGAAAGACCGAATAGCTTTTCCGAAAAAAAAGCTGCAATTTTCTACTTGTTCCTTGTAAAAGAAAAATGCGTAATGTCAATTTTTATCTCTCCTGCTTTTTGAAGAACTGCAGAACAATAAATTCTTTTAATTGAAAAAATAACGCTAAGGAATATCTCCTCCAAACTGGCTGTTAGGCAGCTGAGTTAAATAACCGTTCTAACTCAGTTTTAAAATTGTCTTGCAAAAATACCTTCCCTATCAATTACTCAGTTTTTACTTTCTTTTTATCCTTGTATCATAATCCTTCTCATTTTCCTACTACCTACCACATTCTAGAAAAGGCTACGCAAAATAAAAGAGCACAACTTTTAAAAAGCTACACATAACACAAATACACCCAGTCTTCTTTCTTTTATAAGAATAAAGAAAAATAGCAGAAAACCTCACCCCATTTCTTCCTGTTGCATTTAGGATCCTCATTATGCTGAATCTTCTACATCTCGCTCTCTCTCTTTCTTCCCCTCCATAAAAGAAACTTTACTCAACCAAGTAACATTCTCTGAAAAGCACAAGCTAAGTAAATCTGCAATTTCCAAATAGCTCAAAATATTTTATCATTTTATCATGAGGCTACAGCAGAGAGAAAGCCTGACTGAAGTAAAAGGGGCTGGCGTTTCAACCCACTTGTTTATTTTTCACAGCAACTGAACCCGGGAATGGTAACTATTATTCCTGGATCTTCATGGTGACACATAGCTAGTGGTAGGACAAGTCTCACAGGGCTCCTGCCCAAACATCCTGAGTTTTTTGCTGTTTGTTGCAAACAAATGAATGATTGTAACTAGCAAAGAAGGGCCTGGCCTTGTGATGTGAGCAAAGCCAAAGGGCCATGAGCACTCTCTTGTGCCACCTTGTTCAACTAACCCACTTTTTCACGTCGAATTCCCCATCTCTAACACTGGACAAGCATATTGCCTTAGGTGGCTGGTGTTAGGACTCATTAGAGTTTCTTCAGCACTTTAAAATAATATTTACAACATTGACAACATAAATAGAGGCTTTGTTAGCTTTTCTTTTCATAAAAATGCTTTGAAATTATGGAGGTACCTGAATGATCATTCCCACCCTCAACAACCTGTGATGTGTTTTTCTTTAACAAAAGACAGAAAAGTCTGAAATGCTGTTTTCCAAATAGAAGGGTAAAATAACAACCTCAGTGATGATTTTTAGCAAAAAAAAATTTCTCAACCTCAGAAATAAAACCAACTTTTGATAACTGCAAAAGCAATTAAAAAATTGCAGATGAGAATAAAACTTGGGAAAAGGTAGTGTCTATTAGCAGATGCTAGAAGGCTACAGGCCTATTCAGCTTTTCTAAACAATAAGAAATTATCTCCCAATAAACTTACTTAATTATGGATTATTTAATAAATCAATTTTGTAATCCTCTTATTAAGAAACTACTTTCAATACATTTAATTCCTAAAAATGTATTTTAATTTTTTAAATTATTAATTTTTACTTAATTAGAAATAAGCTAAAAATGAAAATTATAAATCACAGTAGGAGCCAAATCCTGGTTTGTTTAATGAGGTTGTTTTATTAACACCAGAACTTTAAGTCTAAATCTATAGCACTCAACAACTGATGAAGTTATTGCAAAAATAGAGTTTAGTGAAGCAGAGAAATGATCCAATTGAAAAGACTTTCTTCGGTTATTATACATCCATTGGCAGGATCAAACATATCTTCCAAACTTGCTATTGATTGCAAAGTAACATCAAAGGGGATCTGAAAAAACAGGAAAAATATACCAAATAAATAACTTTATTAAGCTTATAGGTACCCGAAAGTACGTATAGACAGAATAGCTCCATATTAAAGCCAGATTTCTGACCTACACCCAATGAATAAGTTAAAAATACTCATTGCCTCAGTATAAATTTGTGGTTAGTTGACCAGTCTTGCTCAAAATGTTTATCTTGATCATTTGTAGGTAAAAGGAAGATATGAGACAAGAGCAGCAAGAACAATTAGTAATCTGAAAGAACTGAGCTAACGTAAAAGGTGAAACACAGGGCTATGATGAACTGGTTTCTATGTCCATTGGACATGGGGAAGAACTATTTAGCTGATTTATATATTAAGAAAAACTAACTAAAGGAAGACAAGCTTGGAACAGGCTATTTAGGGAGGTTATTTTAAAATACAATGATTTTATTTATCCATTTACTTTTAACATTTAGGATTGGAGCTGCCAAACACTGTCCTTTATTATCTCCCTCAAGAACATAGGTGTTCATTAAATAACTTTAAAAACAAGTGGGCTGATCAATTTTTATTCTTAAAGCATGAACAGTCAAATAATTTTAAATGAATAATTCAATAAAAATGCACTTTTTCCACTTAGAAATATAATTCAGTGCTGAATCAAAAGCACCATAAAACGCACTACGGAAAAAAGAAAATCAAAGAAGAGAAGCTGGAAACACGATGGGAGTTAAAGTGTGACAGCTCAGAGAATGAGAAAACAAATTCCACAAATTAGAACTGTCTTTGTCCAATTAATTCACAAGAAGATGAGCAATAAAAATGTGTGTTGTGGGGAAAAATAATGTAAAACTATGCATAAGCAATGTACCTGGTGCCTGCGTGGCTGAATACAAAGGAAACCTATTGCCCTGCAGTATACATAGTCCCACTCTGAGCTTTCCACCTCTAGCCAGGAAGACTGGGTAATGCAGTCATACAGCTTGTTTGAAAGTTTGGAAACTGCTTAGAAATATGCTATACATAATGAAGTGCTGCACACTCTACAAGTTCTGCTACCTTCAGAGAAGAATGAAGATACTCAGCATCTCTAAGAATCAGGCTTCACTTGCTCAACCAAATCTGCCATATGCAATGGCATCTTAGTTTGAAGTCTCTACCTGAAACTTTGTGACAAAAAGCCCGTTGTTCCACCTGTTGAAACATTTTAGCTTGTTGTGGCATTTATCCAGAATAAAACAGAGCTGTTAACATCATTCTTACTGGAAGGACACCACCAAATCTTCGCCCTCACTTTCATCATAGACACACAAATAGAAGCAAGGAAAGCAAAGAGTAACTCACGAGAATTTAAAACAGGTTCAGGAGGTCCACATGATTCTATGAAAGCTCAGCTGTGCCTTTCCCTAGGTATCTGTCAGATCTCTCTACCATGGAAGATATTTCATTGGGACTGTGAAAACAGCAGCTTTGCAAAATGAATATGTGTGTATTTTGATGTATTGATAAAGCCAGATTGAGTGATATGAAGATTTGGGAGTCATTTGAGAGAGACCTTCAGAATGGATACCAAGGGGCAGCAGGAATGGTGCAATATGTATAAAAGGGAAGTATGTACTCCTTGGTACCAGACTGCGGGATGCACAGGACAGCATTACAGATTCTCTGTTCTGTAATAGGCCACTGGCCAAACTCTTCCCAGATAAAACTCAGGATACTCTTCTGGTGGGAAGAGTTACCTGACTGGAAAAGAAGAGTACAGTGGATGCTTTATCCATTATCATTCCATTGTGAACACTTAAAGGCAAGATATTTGAGGATTAGTATTAGGATTCCAAAATCTTCCTTGGAGTTCCTTGAGCCCTGGCAGGTGTGGGCCTTTCCTGATCCCCCTCGGATTGCTGAGAACACTGAACAGCGCTGCTGCCTGCTGTGGACTAATTCCCACAGTCTCCTCTGGGATACTGACTGCCACTGGGTACCAAGATGAATACAACAGCATGGACAAAAGAACAGAGTGCTATCTGTAAGGACATGTCATGGGCAAGGCAGAGAAAGCTAAATAAATTAGAAGGAAAGCCTTAATAACTGTAAAAACACAGAAATTGAAGGAAATGGCATTTGGCAATTGCATCATGGAAATTCACTGGAGTCTGTGTAAACATTGACCAGAGAATGGTGGATAACTTAGATTAATCCATTGTGAGTAAGAATAATTTTAAATACATTTTTATATGTATAAGAAGCTTATTCAAATGAACAGTGAAGATACTCAGTTTGTAATCGTGCACATTTGTATTTTATTTGTAAAGATGAAAAAAATAAAACCCAAACAGAAAGCCCAACAATGTATGAGAAAAAACTGGGAAGACACTTAGTGGTATAATCCATGTTTCAGTTTAACTGAACAATTGTTTTCTTTTAGGAAACGGATTTTTACTGTTAATAAAAAAGGCATACCTCAGTTAATGGCAAGGACAGGGCTGGAACAACAGACAGCAGTGCTTTGACTTCAGATAAACACCTTTTAGCCATTTCCTAATGGTACAAAATAAGAAAAAAACTGATGTTGTACCGTCAGTTTCCTCTGATAAGCTAACAGATGGCTTAGCTTTAGAAAATTTTTCAGAACAATCAAGTTTTAGGTTATTCTAATTGAATTCACAGCAAAATAAACCTTAGCTGATAAATGTAAATTTTCTGCAACGCAAATAGTTGTGTTTGCTGTACAAACACAAGTGCCCAAACCTTGCAGTTTCTACTGAGGCAAAATTGCCCCTGCTCTGGTATTAAATCCAGTGAGTGAGCAAACTTTTGCTATGTGTTTACTGAAGACATTACAAACAAACATTCTGACAGGATGACATTTATACATGTATAATGCATGGCATGTTAATCTTATTAGTATTCCAAACATTGTCATTCCAATTACTGACATATATTAATGAAAGTTTGAGCAAAACCCTTCAGGTAATCAGAAACACCCACTGAAGGACAGCTCTGTCTAGGCTCCTGAAAACACCGTGATTGGCCAAAACGTCGTTTGTTCTCCAAGCTGGTCAAAATACAGCCTCATAATAATGGCACAGTGCACAATTGTCACCATTTCACAGCATCCATCAGACAAAATGACAGCGTCTACATCATTAATCATTTCATATAATAGATATAAAGAGAATCCTGTCACATGATAAATGTCTCCCACTTTGAAAATAAACGTCTATTTTGCCTTGGCATTTATCAAGCAGCATTTATGCTGTGGCAACATTCTATTCCAATGACATTATCTCAAAGAGACCACATGGAAAATTCTGAAATTACCTCTTTTGTATGTGTATGTGGGGGGAGTTATTTGGTTGCAGATCATATTCAGCCTTGCTAATAAAAAGAAAAGAGGAAGGTGGCATACAGGAAATGAAAATAAATTCACTGCCAGTTTTAGTCTTTTCTCAACAACGTTATTAGAAGGTTCTTATTTCAGAAACCATCACTACTCATTTTGCATTGAAGATGTGTAACTGATTTTTAAAAAGCACTTTTGGGTTGATCACCATGCTAATTTAACACTATGCCAAGCATTCTCCGATGTAGATTACTATAAATTAGGCATCAATTTTCAAATCTATGTACCTGAAGATGTAGCCTTTATTTTCAAGTGGAAGGTTGAAGATGTCTGATATTTTTGTAAAGTGACAAGCAATATATAAAGAAAAGAAAAAGTTAAATATTCAATTAAAAGTGAAAATATTTCAACATTTCTTGAAAGGAGTGAGAGTTTAATCTTTTATGTCTGCCTTCCAAGCTACCTGTCATTTATTTCCCCAAAACAGACATCTTAAGTAAAAGACTGTCAGACATATTTAAGAGCAGCACTGTTCTCACTTACTTCAGTTTTTTCATCAAGATGCACTTTTGCAACATTCATTTTTGATTTTTTTGAAGGCATTATTTCCAAGGTTTTACTTTGTTCAAGAAAACTTGTATGTTCAGAAGCTGCAGACAAGCTTTCAAAACTTTGCATCAACTTTTCAACTTGCTGCTTCAGATTAGATAATTCCTTCCGTAAAGAAATAATTCTGAAAGAACACAAGATTTTTCATTATTTATGTTATAAAACAATACTTTTTGTTTCGATTTTATAATTAAACTGACCTAGCTTTTATTACGTATTGATTAGGTTCTACATTTTCTCTCATTTCAAGACTGATCTCCTAGTTTTACAAAAAGAAGTTTTTCATTCAAGGAAGTGGAAACCTGGGTGGCAGGTGCTGCAACTCTTCTTGGCCCATTATTCCTTCCCCTCCACCTGCTCAGCAGTTCCAAAAATTCTGTGGCTAGATGAATGACAAGGAAGAAATAATGAAAAACGCCATAGGAAGTAAAATGCAGGGCTGAGTCTGGGGCTACAACTGAGAAAAATTCTTGCATGCTCAGAGTTGTAATATGACTTGGAGAAAGTAGGTGATCCAGAGAGAGAATGGGAATTGCTACTGAGACTGCCTCTTCAATTTTCTAGTGTTTTCTTATGTTGCTATGCCAGTGTAATATAATTAGCATCTGTTACTCAGTTTTTTAAGAATCAAAAGTAAAAATGCTAATGAACTGAAAAGGCATATGTTTGGTTGGGTTTAACGCTGTGTACAACATCTTACAGTTTTTATAGTGAAAAATCTTTGAAAAGGGAAAATATGTGCTTTTAAAGACTTACAGCTCTTTGATATTTTGCACTTTATTTTCTCACATCCTGAATGTTTGACTGATCTTTAATATAGCATGAAATAACAGGATAGAGTCAGTGATTATTTACCTAGCCAACGGAACCCACAAGTGGCCTGAAAACACAGACATTGAACTGAAAATCTTGATGTTGCTCATCTTGACAGGCTTTGTATTATAAGCATAAAGCAGCAAAACCTGTGAAAGAGATGGAATAGGTAAGCTAGAATGCAGTGTGGTGTAGTAGACCTGAGCTATTTCAGTGATACTAGATTATAATAACTATCAAACACAGTGTACTGATGAAGACTTCAATAACTGACTTTCAGAAAAAGGAGGGAATGTGGCCTCATATGAATTTGTAATATACTCAGTGAGGTTTTAAAGCAATTTAATTATGGATATAATTTATACAAGTTTGAAAATTAATTATACCCTGTAGAGTCACCATCAAAATTCCAGTCTTGTCCTGATCCTGGTCAATCAATCCCACTTATGCTCACATCCAAAGTTCCAACTTCAGGTAGGCTAAACAGAGAGCTTTTACTGAATTTCCAAAGGCCTTATATAATTAATTACATTTGCTACACAACCTTTTGCGTGGCTGGCATCATACTAGGTTTAAGTCCATGAAGTGCACATAACTCGCCAATCTAATAAAGCTGTATCAATATAAGAGCACAAGAAAATGAAATAGAATGTTCTAATCTTTCCCTGAATTAATTTGCTATTATGATTGAAAATATCTTTCCTAGTGGTAGCTGAATATTTTTACTATATGGAGAATGTCAAGAATATGGCATTTATATATTAGTCATTTTCAAGAGTTGTCTCTAGATTTCTAATGATCTGTGAGGTCATGCTAATATAACTTGCAAAACTATATTGAAAAGTGCATTATTTGCACTAACTTCACAGGGGTTCTGTCAGCTTATTAATAGAGATGAAAAGGGTCTGGTAGAAATTTTGACACTGATCTGCTATGCCAAAAAGATTAGAGATTATGGATTTCTATTGCAGTAGCAGAAATTTTGCCTACATGAGTTCCCTTATTTAAAAATAAAACAAATTCCATGTCCTAGTCTCTTGCTTTCCTGCAACACTCCGATCTCTCTCATCTTTCATGTTTAGTCTGATTTCTTAGGGAAATGAGGTTTACAAAATCCCATTTTCCCTGTATACGTGTATCTTTCCTTTTCCGATAGCCTCACACCAAACAGTATTGTTTCAATGTATTGGTCAGCAGTAACCAAACTTAACAGAGTGGAGGTCTTAAAGACAACAAGGATCTGCAAAAGCCATGAATACAATATGGCCTGGCAGCTCTATATCATCAACAAAGTCTTTTCTTTGGCCTGCCATCAAAAAACTGTCAGGGAATTCTATTTGTCCTGCATAGCAAGTTTGTGGCACAGTAAATATATATTTCGCTGCTGTCCAGCTTGCCAGTCAGCATATGTATAATTCAATTAAAAAGCTGACCAGTCATAACAAAACTATTCATTGGAAATGAGACTTAATTTCTTTCCAATACCTAAGGACCCGCTTTGGTGTAGTTATACCTTAGTCTCGCTATCATTTGATGGCTTTGCCAGGGAAGGAATGTACCACTGAATGTTAATTTCCTTATTTGAAGCATTTGCTGCCCTGCTCTCCATCTGACTGTCCTCTTCTGTGATGACAGAAACCAGAGAAGATGTTCTCACATGTGATATCTCTGATGTGATTCCAGTAATTTCAAGAGACATCTGAAACACAAAATAAAATGTTAAATTGGATTTTTTTTTCTAGTATAACATGCAAAATCTGTTGCAATCTAGTGTCTGCTAGAATGGGTATGACTTTTACTCCTGCACAAATATATGCTTATTTAGATAAACAGGTAATTTTAAAAGTTGTGCATTTTACCAAGTTAAGGCTTTTCAAAGTTCACATGATGAGACATTTCTAAAGGTAATGCAAAGGATCTCTGGGCTGATCTAGAAACACCTACAGTAACAATGATTCTTACATTTGACTTATCTTCCTTATAGTGGGTTTTTTTTTTTTGCTAAAAGATATTATTTGACATCCTGACCATAGAAAATTCAGTGCTGAAAAATTAATTTGTCTTCTGTACATATTGATAATTAAAATAGTAATCTGCGTGCCAGACTAATGCTTTATTTATGTTTACCTATTTGTTTTCTCATTAGCTGTGCAACTAATAAAGGGTAATACCTACTGAAAATTCAGTCACTTAATTTGTGAGGATTTGTCATATGTCATATTTACTAAAATATTTACAGAACATTAGCAGGCTATTCATCAAAGAGCTACAGTTTAGACATCATTTACCAGGAAAGCAGTGGAGGAATACTGTCAACCAGCATTAATTCAGGAGTAAAAGCCTTTTTAAAAATTGTAAAATATTTGATGTAAAGGCTGAACAGTACCATACCATTTCTACTTTTTAAAGTGTTATGCAGATCTGCAAAGAACAGAGGAGGCCAAACAGTGACATTTTGGGTGGAATGCTGAAGCTGTTTGAAAAGTTTGTTGGTGTCTCCATAAGTGATTCCAAAATGTGCACACTGAAAACAGCTGCCTGGGGAATTAGTTCTTTTTTAATTTTCAGTGATCATCACTGAAAATAACTGGAGAATTCTACCCACGTTGTTTTCAGAAAATACAGCTTGTGATTGACATGGCAGTAAATCCAGGTGAGCAGAAGGTGGTAACATAATCTTGCTTCATTAAGCCAGTTCCCATCCCACATCAAAATATAGTAGAAGTGAAGATAAAGATGAAGTCATGCATGCTGAAGTCATACGTTCAAGCATATGGATATGGCTTCAGTGTGGCATGGGACAATTAACTGGAGATGATCCATGCCACATAGACTCTAAACACTGAGGCAGTGGTAACAATGGTCATAATCCACGGTATGCAATGAGGTGTGCATGAATCACCCACCTACTACAAGGATCTTCTGCATTCAGGATCTTAGACTTTAGTTTCGGTAGTGAATCACCCACTGTCCTGCTAGCGTGAAGAGGGAACAAAGCTATGAGAAAACAGATTTATGGAGGTGGGAAAAACCCAATTTATGCCGTGCCTCTGAACTAGAGCTGAGGGATTGAGTGCATCCTCAGCAAGTTCATCAACAATGCCAAGCTGTGTGGTACACTCAACATGCTGGAGGGAAGAGATGCCATCCAGAGGGACCTTGACAGGCTGGAGATGTGGGCCCGTGAGAAGCTCATGAAGTTCTACCAGGCCAAGTACAAGGTCCTGCACGAGGGTTGGGGCAATCCCAGGGACAAATACAGGCTGGAGCAAGAACGGATTGAGAGCAGCCCTGAGGAGAAGGACTTGAGAGTGTTGGCTGATGAGAAGCTCAACATGAACTGTCAATGTCCGCTTGCAGCCCAGAAAGCCAAGAACATCCTGGGCTGTGTCCAAAGAAGCATGGCCAGCAGGTTGAGGGAGGTGATTTTGCCCCTTTACTCTGCTCTTGTGAGACCCCACCTGGAGTACTGTGTCCAGTTCTGGATCCCCCAACATAAGAAGAATGTTGGAGCCAGCCCAGAGGCAGGCCACAAAGATGATCAGAGGGCTGGAGCACCGTTCCTATGAGGACAGGCTGAGGGAGTTGGGGCTGTTCAGCCTGGAGAAGAGAAGGCTCTGGGGAGACCTCATAGTGGTCTTCCAGTACCTAAAGGGGGCAAAAGATGGGAGAAACTCCCTAAAGATGGGAGAAACTTTTTAGCAGGGCCTGTCGTGATAGGACAAGGGGTAACAGTTTTAAAACAGAAGGAGGTAGATTCAGACCGGATATAAGGAAGAAATTTTTTACAGTGAGGGTAGTGGAACACTGGAACAGGTTGCCCAGAGAGGTGGTAGGTGTCCCATCCCTGGAAACATTCAAGGCCAGGCTGGACGGGGTTCTGAGCAACCTGATCTGATTGGAGATGTCCCTGCTCCTTGCAGGGGGGTTGGACTAGACAACCTTTAAAGGTCCCTTCCAACCCAAAATGTTCTGTGATTCCAAAAGTCCATTTTACAATATATATTTCTTTCTAAAATGCATAATATTTTCCTTTTGACTGAACTGTATCTTTTATTATTTATATCATACTGAATCTTTTTGAGGAAGGATATTACAACTGTTCTTGTCAAACTGGAGGGTTGCTGTATTACACACATAAATATTTATCTGTTCAGCTATCTTAACTAGTTAAGTGTTTCCAGTCCTACATACTACCATGGAGTGGGCAAAAAAACCAAGCGTGGAAAATGTAGCAGGGCACACAATTTTAATTACAGCCTTCTTAACGTAATTCAGATTCTTTGTTCAGCAGAGCTGAAAAAAACTTCAAGAGTCAAAAACAGAATTACAAAGACACATGTAAGCAAAACAACCTTGTACATAAAAATAATGCTTTCAAAAATTGTATCTATTTGTACTGTTAAAAATCCTAATATCAAATTACAGTAACATTTTAAAAATAACTTCTATAGCCTTCTGAATAGTTAAACCTTATAAAAATGTTGTGATAAAAATCAATGAAGCTTAGAATTTAAAAAAGTAAGAGCTTTATACTTGTTAGCTGTCTACAACAGTGAAACTAACACATGATTATGCAGCTTGCATCTGTCATGAACATGACAGTGAGCTCTGAAGCTTATTATGCTAGGACAGTGTAATACTAATTATGTCAAAAGAAGAGCAGACAGAGTAAAATATTTTTTGATATACGATGGCTGTTGTAAATGTCACATACCATATATTTACAATTTATTCAGTGGGACAGTCAGCTCTTTGTTGGGAAATGAGTAATGATATGCTGTCCAACACTGCAGAAAGTTCACCAACTCTAGAAGAGCTACTTTCTGAAAAGTATTTTAATTAGTTTTTGTAAGATAACAAGTTCCCATTCCTCAAGGCTCTCTTGTCTCCATCTAATACTGAATATTATAGGTAAAAAGTAAACCATAGAGAGTAACCTGTCATTTTAATTTTTTAGTATTAGGATAATCATTAATGTGAGAAGTAGGATGGAGAAACTTTGAAGACAATTATTTTTACATTGCATCTTCAAAGACTTTTACCACTCAATAGTCAATACCTGTGCCATGGTCAGCACAGACTCCAGAATCCCAGTTCAAGATTTCTCTGAGTAATATAATCTGAGCTGCCTACATTTGAAAGCTCAAATAGGCTGTTTGCAAGCCAGAGATTTGAAAAAAATTATTTTCTAGCCAGCTGATAATCAGTTAAAAAAATTGTCAGAGAAGGCCTTCAACAATTTTTGATAAAATAGAAATTATATATTTTTTGAAATTCATTTTTTTATTATAGACCAAATTAACAATATAGAGGCTTGTACATACAAATTACAAAGCAAACATCAGGACATTTTTGGTGTGAAACATAGAGATCTACAAGATTAAAAGCCTCAGTCCTACCAAATAACACAGCCAACTTAATTAACTAATAATGAAATATTTTAAAATATCATTCTGCTTAAAATTCCATGGTCTAAATACACTGGCCATAGGATAAATAGATAGACAGAGATAATTTTTGCAGGAATTAATAACACAAGGATATTTGCATTCGTTAACAATGTCCTTTACTGCTTGCACAGGATTTTGGGTTTGCACTGATCCTCTGCATAATGAATTTCATTCTTCTATAGTTCTCTCAGAAATATCACCATTGGAATTAGCAAGATTGTAAGCAAAATAAAATGCAAGTATAATACATATTTTTGAAACATCAGTAAGAAAATAAGTACCTTTGAAGAATCAGCAGGCCTACCAAGTGGCAATTGTACGTCATGTAGCTCTTCTGGGAAATTCTCAAGACAACACATTGAATATTCAAACAAATGGTTTTTAAGAAAGGAATGCATTTCTGCTATGCGTAGAACAATTCCTGTGTCAAAAACAGAACTCAGGTGTCCATCTCTTGCAGAAAAAGATCCAGGTCCTGAGTTAGGAGCATCTTTGAAAAGAGATTTTCCTTAGATCATAATTTGCCATTAAAAAGTAAAGTTTCTACAGCTACTAAATGTTGAAAATACAGTCAAATATGTAAATCAATCCAATATCAAATAAATGCATTTCCAACAATTATGCTGGTTGCCCTTAAATATTACTAGGTTCTGCTATTTGTATTGCAATTTTTCACTGGAGATCTGATAACAAAACAAGCTCTAGACATTATAAAGTGGCATAAAATGAGAGGTGCCATTTGGAGGTTCAAATACTTAGATTTAGATGTGCAAGCATCAGTATGTTCACCAGGTGTCTAAGCACCCACTGGAAAAAACGCATATTTATTCAGTACAGTCAAAAGAAGCTCTAAGAGCTCTTAAGACCCTAATTTTGACAGCTAGTGGCTGACCAGCTAAGTCACTCCCTGGGCTCTATCACTGGTAAGTACAGCAGAGATACACATCTATCTACTTGTAGATACCTTACTGTCCTTATACTTTCTTGGTGAGGTAGATTACTTTAATTTGGTGCTGCAAGGAAAAAAAACTCAACCATCTCTGAAATTGTTATTTTCAGAATTGCTAAGTTTCACTCTAGGCAGCACCTATCTGTACAATCTAGTTCTATTCTCACCTATCAGGTGAGAATTCTATCAGGTGTATCTTGTGTATCTAGCAGCTGACCACAGATGCATAGTGTTAGGACCCTGAAATTAATTGATTATTCTGCTTGAAAGGTCCTGTCTATTACCATCTTTTGTTTACAGTGAAATGAACTAAGTATATACATAACCTCTAGGGTTTAGGTCAAAACACATTAAAAAATGCTCAGCCTTTCCATCTACACTACACTCAATTCTCAGGAACAGGCCCCCAGACTGAATGCATTTATTTCTGATGTGACTTAAGTGTGATGTATTTAGACGTAAAAATAAATATAGATTATGAATTTTTTTTTAAATGCTTCAGATATAGTCATGGCAATTAAGTTTTGAGGGATTCTTTTCCTGGTATTATGAAGGCTTATGAATAATTATGAAACAACACTTGTAAACTGACAGAAATCTTGTTTTCAGTGCAGATTTTTTTTGCATTTATATAATTTGAAGGGGCTCAAAATGAGACTATCTGAGATGAGGGCCTTTGAATCTGACACCGTTGACCTCCAAGAACAATATCTCACCCATGGCAGTTTTCTAGAAGGAAGAAAAAATTCATACCAAATGGAAGGTTTGTGTTACAAAGTCTTTTTAAATAATTGTGGTAGCGAATTAAGTGAACCCATGTTATTGTCCCTTTCTTCTGGCTGGCCTTGGTGGTATGACTTTCTGTTCCTTCACTTTGGCTCTCCTTGTCTTGTATGATATGTTTGTTTTCAGTAGAAGATGCTTTGGGACTTTCAGAGACAACATTATATCCGTCTGCAAATCCAATAACAATTCAACAATACACAGTAAGTGAATGGTTGCAATTGAAAAGCTATTTCTGCATTGTGTTGGAATTGACTAATCTGTAACTAAAACTGTAGCTTGTGAACCTAGTTATGTTTTTCATAAGAGGAAAATTCTTTCTATTCTGCTTTAATATTAGTTGAACTAGTAAAGAAAATATTTCTCAGATCATGGCCAGGAATCTGACTGATCCATGCAAGAAGCTAAAAGCAATGGAGAGCAAGGTGCTCTCTCTCTCTCTCTCTGAATTTAAATATAAAATCATTTTTTTTCAGTTCCAATAAATGGAAACAATACTAGGAGTCATCAGTCATAACTACAGCAGTTGATCTTCCCAGTTATATTGATCTGAATTCAGAAAAGTTAGGTACTCTGAAATGTTTATAGTTAGCTTCAATCCAGTCCTTTTCAGATATTAAATGTGTTCCTGACTATGGACTGAAAAAATACGTGGTTTTCGTGCTGCCTAGAAGTTATGCAAAAAGAGGAAAAAAAAATCAGTACAGTTATCACTATATGACTGCTTATATTTAATGGTTCTTTTCACTGTATTAGTACATGGCTTTCTCAAAGGCTACACAATTCTTCTGCTCCGTTTCTCATTCCAAATTGAACAAACATTATGTTACAGTAATTCCAAATAGTAAACTTCCAGAAAATAATTATGTGTGCTTCTACAAAATCCAAATGTCTCCATTATTCCTGATATTTCAATGTCAATTGTAAAAACAGAATTTAGTTTAAATGGCCACATTGTTTATAGATGTAACTTAAACAATGTGTTTCGCTAATGGTTTTACAGAAAATATTTAGCATGCTGTGCTGATCATTTCCATTTCAATTTACCTTTATATATTTTGGCCTACTATTGCTTTTCTACATGTTCTATTCTTCTTTGTATTGCCTAACAGAACTATCAGGAGAAACACCTGCTGCATTTGCTAAAAGGAAAAAATGATCTGTAATTATAAGCAAATGGAGCTAGTACAAAACAATCAGATTGATGGAAAGTCTTAGCATACAACACTTGTTTTCATAAACCAATCAAAACACATATGTTTAAACACTGTACAGTAAGCAGACATTGCTCAGCTTTGCCAGCAACTATCAGGCAGAGCAACTCAATCTTTGTCAGTCACTTGGGATGATTGAAATGAAGCCACTGAACCAATATTTTATGACTAAATTAATGGTTCCCATTTTAAAAAATAAATATAGACATTATGTCTTAGTGTTTATATAACATCTGGCAATCATTATCCCAGAATTCCTAGTTTCACTGATTTTTTTTTTTTAAATCAAAAACTTCCATTTCATCAACTCCATTAGCTGTAAAATAAATGCAGAATATGGAAGTAAATCAGGCAAATCCAAGGTTCTTCCAAGCTAATGGAATCATCTCTAAATGATAATCCATTAGACTGGAAAGACAGTGAATTTTTTTTTTTTTTTTTTTTTATTATACTCACTGACTTTTAGAATATAGTACCCAGGCAGATAATTTTGCAAGAGTTTGAGTTTGTTGGTTTTGATGTTTGGGTTTGGGTTTGGTTGGTTTTTTTGGGTGGGGAGGGAGCAAGAAGAACTAAGCTATTCAACACCAAAATGTCTTTGCAAAATCAGAAGAAAAACTGAAAATCTCAAAGAAAAAGCCAACACACCTAGGGAAAAAAATGTGTTCTGAAACAGTGTTTGAAAGAAAGCAGTGATGACTGATGGAGGGTCAAGACCTACTCTATAAGTCTGAGGAAGTCCTGTGACAAAGGCCCATCTGTTTTTCTAAAAGTATGGCAGTATGTGCACTTTGTCTCTCTGAGCCACAGTATGCAAACAATGCAGTTTCTTATAATCTATTGAACACATGCACAGGCTGATATTTAAAGACCCATTAGGTCTACTCAATATCTTATACTGCTATGCAGGACAAGGGTTTTGCTTTTACTCTCCAAATTTGACTTATAGTTTTTCATAAATTAAAATTAGATGATAAAATATTACTAAATTGCATGGCCTATATAGTGTATTAGTTATTTAATGTTAGTAGGTATAAAGGAATACCAGATAAGAAATCTCTGTATGAAGCAAGAAGATCCATGGAAGCAAATTCTGGAATTTTCCGTTGCACTGTATCCTCTAAGGTGTGTTCTTTAACACTCTTCATTCCAATTAATAGCTGAGAAGCAAGCATAGCTTCACTGACCTAAAAATAATATTTATGCTATTTAGAACCAGTTTATTACAATACTTATATAGATTTTAAAATCTGAGAGTCATAAGATGATGATAAAAAATTAATTACTCAACATATTATATTTTTTAAAGTCAGGAAAATATTATATTTCTGTCTGACATATGGTACATACTAAGATAAATCATTACTGCTGACAGCTTGGTTATACATAAGTTATTTCAAATCAGATATCCTCACCTGGATGCCACTGATGTCTACCCACATGTCATATACATGTGCACACATATCAGGCAGTGTGCTGTTTTATTTGCACTGAATCACAGTTGAGCTAAACAGAGTCAGATCTGTCCAAGGGAGATTAAATGCACTCCTCAGACAGTGTCCGTTTTAATTTCCTCAAATAAGATCCACGCCAGAAATTTCAGGAAGCCTTAATTCTTATCTTGTTTGCATTGTCTTGTTTGCTTGTGTAAGTAGCATTAGATGAAATTTAAAAAAAAACCAAAAAAATTAACTCATCAGAATACTGCACCAACCTGTGTAGCTGCTCTTACTGCAATCCAGGCTTGTGCTTTGTAGTCTTCTGATTTCAGAGCATCCTCAGCAGAAGAAAGTTCTCCAGAAGAGGTCTATAATTGTACACCAGTTCATAATTAGAATTCTAAATGTATTATGATAAAATATATTTTAAATACAGAAATAGTGCTCCTATTTGCAGAATTACTGTTGGTTTTGTTTGGGGTTTTTTTTTTTCAAATTGTAAAAATCAGCATTGATTGTAAATCCATGGATTAATAATTAAAATTTAAAAAAAATATCCAATACTAATTGTCTGCTTCTGTAAAAATTTTCTCAGAACAGCTCATACTACAGTCACTACTCTATCCAGTTTTGCTATATTTTTCCATTGTCTGGAATCTTAATTACCTCTTTTCTCTTATGTTACACATTACAAATAACACATTGTAGCTGCTTTAACATGGTTAAAGCCTTTCATATTTCTCATGCTGGCACTTATACTGAAAAACTGAAATCTGGTAAAGTATAAATATTATCACTTAAAAAACAGGTTTGAATGTTATGTTTTCTTTGCAAAAAAAAAAGTACAAATTAATTAGTACATAATTAGAAATGAAAACACTGTTGGTTCTGTTTCATCCTATTTTATACCGAAAAATAATTTTAAATGTTATCATTCAATGCAATAAACATGAGAAATAACATCAAACAAGATAAAATTCTACTGCTGTACTATATGATTTCTTTGTGTGATTATTCCAGTAGGATTTTCAGTATCAGTAGGACATACAAGTCACTGTAAGTAATAGTCTGGCAAGGTGCACAATGTTCTAACAGAAATATATTTCCTTCTTTGAAGAGGCCACTACCTGAAAGACAGAAAATATACCTTTGATTTGGAAGGCACTACCTTATTTGTCTGTGACACATCCTCATTATTTGTGGCAAAATGCAAATATAATAGTGCTATTTCAAGGTATGATCTTCTTATTAACCTGTAAGAAACAACACACAGATCAATCAATGTTACTGTCAAAGTAAACATTACAATTATACCATCTGAGTCCTGCATAAGACTAGCCAGACAGCCTCATCAAAGAAATCATTCATCCAGCCCTCATCATCTACTTAATGTGTATCTTCTTTCAGAAAACAATGTGATCCTATTTTAAAATCTTAGTGAGTCTAAAACATTCCCATGGCATGCTTAACAAATAACATATGGATTTCAGAGTACGTCAAACATAATTTGCATTATGTGTACAAATATACCACAAATAAGTTGCAAATGTTTAATAAGAAAAGTGTAATTCTGCAAGGGAAGTGATATTTCTGTATAGAATCTGTATGAGTTCCTCTTCCTTCTTCCAGTTCAGGCATATATCCATTGTCCTGGTTACCCTGAAATATAGGTGGCATATGCATCTTCAGTCAAAGTCTTCCAAGAATCAGCAAAAATACCCACAGTGATTAAAACAGTCTTTCATTTCTTCATCAGGCTTAGCTGAGGAAACTTCTCAGTTCTGAGTTATGTACCAGAATACTCTACGTCTTCAGAAGGACTGTGCTTGCCCATTCCTGGTCTACTCCTATACTTCCTTCTCCTTTCAGGTATTTTTAGCATAGTATTATAAACCAGACCAAAAAATTGTTCAGCTGCTGGGTTAATCTGGATAGGTGTTTTCAAGGGTGGGTGCGTGCCAGCCATAGGAAATACAGTCTCTAAAAAATTTTAGCCATTGTTGTTGTAAAGTCAATGGCACCAGACTTTATGTCTGAAAACAGAATCATGGAATCATAGAATGGTTTGGGTTGGAAGGGACCTTTAAAGATCATCTAGTCCAGCCTCCCTGCAAGGAGCAGGGACATCTCCAACTGGATCAGTTTGCTCAGAGCCCCATCCAATCTGGCCTTGAATGTTTCCAGGGATGGGGCATCTACCACCTCTCTAGGAAACCTGTTCCAGTGTCTCACTACCTTCATTGTAAAAAATTTCTTCCTAATATCTAGTCTGAATCTACCTCCTTCTCATTTAAACCATTACCCCATGTCCTATCACAACAGGCCCTGCTAAAAAGTCTGTCCCTATCTTTCTTATAAGGCCCCTTTATGTATTGAAAGGCTGCAATATGGTCTTCCCGGAGCCATCTCTTCTCCAGGCTGAACAGCCCCAACTCTCTCAGCCTGTCCTCATAGGAGAGGTGCTCCAGCCCTCTCATCATCTTCATGGCCCTCCTCTGGACCCTCTCCAACTGGTCCATGTTTTCCTGTATTGAGGACCCCAGAGCTGGACTCAGTACTCCAGGTAGGGTCTCACTAAAGTAGAGTAGCAGGGCAGAAATTTATTGTACAATAAATTCCAGCTTTGGTATGATTTGTGTAAAGCAAATTACAAAAGTCAGAGAGTGCTGTACAGTTCAAGATGGGGCAAACTAAGTGGGAAGACAGCAAGTTCTACACTTAGTCTGTGACAATTTAGTTAACTTTCCAGTCTTGCTAAGAAAAAAGGATTTGTGACATCAAGAAACAACTTTTTAATTAACCAATCCCATAGATATCAGAGTGCTTGTATAAGGTGATCAGAATATTTAGTTCTCTGAAATAAGGAAGCCAAGGTCCATTGATGTTGCTGTACATTCTTTTAGAAAGATGGCAGCACGGTAGCAGATTAAGTAAGAGTGTAGCAAATTAAACTTGCAAAACATCACCACAGTCCATTTCTGTACTATCTTCCATCATGCTGACTGCATGTAAAGGTTTATTACTATGCTACTGCTTCTGTGTTCAGAGTTCTGGTTCATTAACTGAAGTAACAGAATACCCAAACAATCAAGGTAAATTGCTGCCTTTACACTGTCTGTAACTAGACATGGCACATTATTCATTAAGACTGGTCAAGAAACTAAAAAAAACTAAAGTCCAATGTGTCAGAGCTGCTTGACAGAATTTATTGGCTGGCTTGGCTCAGCTCTTCAGGCATCTTCTATGCTGATAACTAATGCCAAAGTCACTGTCCTGATATCTGTTACAAACACATTTCCTGTGCTGCTTCTGCCTCTGTTCTTCTGGCTGCTAACCTTTTCAAGCTGGATTTCTATTATCTGGAAGGGGGCAGACCACAGCTCATCTTCTGAAATACGAATAAAACCCCTGTTTAATTGATAGCTCTGTTCCTGGTGTTGACAGAGAGGGTACAAATTTGGAAATAGAACAGAAAGCTGTAACTTTGAATACTCTAAAATATGCTTGTAAATGTTCTCAGCATTTGTTTTAAATAAGATAATAAATATACAGTAGCTCTTCTATACTGTGATAGAAGAAAACTCTTCAAAATGCAAAGATGCTTCATAATAGAAGTTCCACACCAAATCTCTGAAAACTGGCTAAAAACCATGTCCATGTGTGATTAAAATTATTTTGAAAGTTAGATAGCTAGTTTCTTACTCAAATTTTTGATCATGTTGCTGGCTGAGTTTTATAGCTTCCAACAGGTTTTCAACAGGTCGAGATGACTTGTTATGGCCTGCTTCAGTTATCTGGCGTTCTACCTTACCTAAGAAAGGAATATAGAAAACAGATTTGCAAGATCTTTTTTTTTCTGTAAGACCCAACCTGTTTTTTCCTTCAGGAAAGGTGAACAATATAGTGCATATCTATTCTCTTCCCAATAAGCTAAATCTTTTCCAGTTTGTTTAAAATGTAATGCACAATGCTTGTATAGCAAACTACTTCATAGAGTAGCTAAAATAATCAAACTTTGAAATCATAATGACTCCTAATGTGTAGTGATCTTAACTAGAAGACCATTGTACATGGAGGAGTTAATGCACAGGCACAGGATTGTTCTGCGTTGCGCTGTGCTGCACATACAGTGCAGCCTTCAGGCCTGTGCACATCCCATGCTGTAACAGAAGATCCTGTTGGCAGCATCTTCTCAGTACTAGTGATTACACCACCTGCCCAGTAAAATGCCTCAATTTTAAGAGAGACCATATGTCTAACATTGCCTAGGAAGGCAATCATGATTACAAACAGGGTTTTATTTACCTATTTGAAAAAGAAGTTCAGCTTCCATATCTAATTTTTTTGTTGCAGATGCTCTGCAAAGCTTCAATGCTGATTCTAAATGTTTGAGAGCATTTAGCCATTGCAATGGATCGCCTCTTGTGGGTGTACAAGCTACTTTTTCAGCTAATGTGTGCCCTAAGGAAAAAAGAAAAAAGACAATTCTTAATAAATTATTTAATAGAAAACCAATTTATGCAAAAAGAAGCAACTTCCTTAGAACAAATGCTGTTACGTATTCACTGTTACAATCCAGTTCTCAAAAATCCGAGTCATTAATGGATATATATATACAGAACTGTAATGTTGTTTCACTTCTTTATGATGCCTAGGCCATTCAAAAGAAGCTCAGGCTACAAAAATCACACAAATCAACCCTTTCACAAACTATCTGGAAAGACTAGCAGTCAGCCACTTCATAACTTTATTTCACCTGGCAGTTGTAGGCAAAACCTAAACCTCTTTAAGCATTTCCAAATTCTCAAATTCCTTGTGTACTAACCAGTTCTAAAGGCTTCTTTGATGTATTGCATACCTCTTATACTGTACTCCCCAATATTAATCCGTATTCATAGGCTGTGCCTAAAAATGTGGATTCAGGAACAGGAACTGGTCAAACACAGCCATTACTATGAGTGAGTCTGACCACGCCTGCACGGACAAACAGTAGAGCACAATAAGAGTGGATCGCTAGAGCAAACCAGCTGGTGTTGAAGACCTGACAGCCACAAGAGATGCGTTTCAGAATGTTTACTTTGGACTACCTCTATTGAAGTGCCAAGGGCTGACTACAAAGTAGTGGTTGGGATGCACCAATGTTCTCCTCGAGCATATCTTCCTGAAAAAAAGTCCAGAACACTCAGGCTCCTCCACAATGCAAACCAAAGTGCAGCAATTGATTTCTAGATTTTCTAGTCCATTTTAAGCCACATACACACCAAATTAAGTTTAGCAGAAGGAATATGGAAGCAATATCCCTTTCCCTATATTTGCTATACAGCAACAAATTTCAGAGAGATCTTAAAGGTTATCCTCTATTACAGGTATTTCCAAGTTTCTATATAAAGAACAGTTATCAGGAAAACTTGTTAAATTAAAGAGTGACAACAATAACAGATGCTATTTATTTTATTGGGATAGAGAATTATCACTATTATCCCGTATAACTTAATATCATTAGTTAGTTCCAATATAACTGCTTCCAGAGAGATGGAACATAAACAGGAAGTCTTCACAGAATGAATGCTTTGTACAGAAGTTATAAAAGTATTCATAGAATCATAGAATCATAGAATGGTTAGGGAATGGAAGGGAACTTCAAAGGTCATCTAGTCCAATATCCCTGCAAGAAGCAGGGACATCTCCAACTTGATCGGGTTGCTCAGAGCCTCATCCAGCCTGGCCTTGAACGTTTCCAGGGATGGGGCATCCACCACCTCTCTGGGCAACTTGTTCCAGTGTTCTACAACTCGCATTGTGAAAATTTTTTCCTAATATCCAGTCTAAATCTACCTCCCTCTAATTTAAAACTATTACCCCTATTCCTATCACAACAGGCCCTACTGAACAGCCTCTCCCCATCTTTCTTGTAGGCCCCCTTTAGGTACTGGAAGACCACTATCAGGTCTCCCCAGAGCCCCCTCTTCTCCAGGCTGAACAGCCCCAACTCTCTCAGCCTGTCTTCACAGGAGAGGTGCTCCAGCCCTCTGATCATCTTCGTGGCCCTCCTCTGGACCTTCTCCAACTGGTCCATGTCCTTCTTATGTTGGGGACTCCAGAACTGGACACAGTACTCCAGGTGGGGTCTCAAAAGAGCAGAGTAGAGGGGGAGAATCACCTCCCTCGACCTGCTGGCCACGCTCCTCTTGATGCAGCCCAGGATGCAGTTGGCCTTCTGGGCTGCAAAGACACATTGCCGGCTCATGTCGAGCTTCTCATCCACCAGCACTCTCAAGTCCTTCTCCTCAGGGCTGCTCTCAATCCATTCTCCGCCCAGCCTGTATTTGTGCCTGGGATTGCCCTGACCCAGGTGCAGGACCTTGCACTTGGCCTGGTTGAACTTCATGAGGTTGGCACGGGCCCACATCTCCAGCCTGTCAAGGTCCCTCTGAATGGCATCCCTCCCTTCCAGCGTGTCAACAGCACCACACAGCTTGGTGTCATCGGCGAACTTGCTGAGGGTGCACTCTATCCCACTGTCCATGTCGCCAGCAAAGATGTTG
>WHYT01013382.1:27869-54736 GCA_009806455.1 Tetrax tetrax | reverse complement strand
GCTGTGTTTCTGGTTTTTTTTTTTTCTGTCCCCAGATGAATGCCGTTTTCCACTCCAACATCCAAGCGGGCATCCGGCACTACTACGACGACCTCGACTTCAAGAACATCTTGGATTTTGTGCAAGAAAAGGTTGGGGTTTAGAGGGGGGTGGCATCGGGGAGGCCTGGTTGTGAAGTTTTTCAACAAGCAGTTAGCTCTGTCCCTCACCAGAGCAGAAATATTAATTTTCCCTGTATTTTTAGAGTTTATTCCCACCCCGGGGCTTGATCTATCTTTGAATATCTCGATCCCTCTTGGTTTGCACTGCTCTTTTTCCACAATTTTGAAGTTGTTATCCATGCCGTTAAGCGTGTGGCCAGACTGGCCAAGCTTGGTTGGCTCTAAAGTATCATTTTGTTTTTCCAGCACCGGTGAGAAGCCATTCCTGAGAATTTGGGGGGTGTAGGTTCACTCATTTTTTGAGTGAGAAGATTTGTTTTGCCTGTTACTTGTGTTATTGCACGAGGGAAGCGCTTAGCTCGAAGCATTTGGAGAATGGAAAAAAAAAAAAGTGGAGAAACCCAAAAACTTGAGATCTAGTGATGCTACGTCTCCTGGGTTGGTTTTGGAGAGCAGAGCCAGGCTTTGCCGGCAAAGCTGCTTTCCGATGAACTTTGAATGTTCTCACCTTGGCCTGATTTCTCCCCTTCCATTAGGGGTTGAAGCATCGTAAATCTGCGACTCTTATCTCCCGCTTTGAAGAGCTGGAGACTGTGCAGCTCCTTCTTTGATGTAGCTGGAATTTAAGGCAGGTGGTGCCCTCCCCGCTCCCCTCCCTTGGCTTAAACACCGGCTTTGGACTCTCGGAGTCATCGGTACTGAGCCGAGCGCGTTAATAAGGCTGGGAGCCCTCTGAAGGCCTCCAGACATGGCCGATTCTGAGAAAGATCTGAATCTTTTTCGAGTTTTACCTCCGACCTCTCTAAGAGGATGCTGTAATTCAGACTTTTCTGTATCAGTGATAAACAAGTGCTGCTGTAAGCGGTCAGAGAGTCCATGCTGGAGCCGTCCTCAGCAAGCCTTGGCAAGGAGGTTTGACCACAAATCTCCAGGAAAAATGAACGGAATACTCTCTTTGGCCAGTCTGGGTCAATTATTCTGTCTGTCTTTTGCCCAGCTTCCCGCATCTGCATGTTAACGAGACTTTAACGAGACTTGGAAAGCCAGACAGTGTCCTTGGTCTCATTAACAACAACTTGTATCATCAGAGTGTTTTTATCAACATTCTTCACACACGAAATCTGAAACACACCGGTACGGAGAGGAGCATTAACTCCATCCCTGCTGAAACCAGGACACAGACGTATTTGCGGGAAGGTTTCTGTGCCTCCAAACAAGCAAGGATCAGGCGCTTATCGTGTCATCTCACCCCATTTTTACAACATTTTTTCCATCTACCTCTTGACTCAACTCTTTATTAAATGTTTTGGGGGGAGATCTTAATCTTAAAGTCTTTGTGCTAAAAGAAGTTGCGGCCACTTACGGTATTGCTGTTAACTCTTTAAATGCGCACGTTTGTAGCGAGAGAAGGAGCCTTGCAAGAAGACTGCAGCTCGTTGCCGTGAGCTTTTCTATCAGCGCATGGTTTCCAAGCCAGGAACGGCAGCGATGCCAGCGCTTGAAATGCAGAGTTGCAATGCAGAGGAATAACTGGTTTGAAGAGAAGGGAAATTGGTTTGACAGGACCCAAGTAGCTTGGTTCACAGTGGTAGGATGAAAACTTGCCGTCAGTCTGTAAGGTTTTCACCCAGACTTGCTCTTTTGCTAAAACACAAGCTCAGAGCAGCCTGTTATCATCCTTTAGTGGTTATTTTTGCCGTTTTCCCTATTAAAAACCTTGTCTTTGCATAGTTTAGCTAGCCCATGGCTTGTTTAAGTCAGGCAAAACCACACTACGCTGCTTAGGATTTGTATTTTGCTGAAACCCTCTCTCAAGTGATGCTTTAAGCTACAGCCAGCTGACTTCACACCCTTAAACCAGTATCATACAGTAAAAATAACAGGTAATTATGATCCGAAGCGCCAGACATTGATATTTTTCCTTACCAGGATGATGGCACAAATAATGCGGCTTTACTTGCCGACATCTACCCAGTCTGGCTGCCTGTGAGCAAGTAGATCTGGAAATAAGTTACCCTAAAGAAAATAACACTTCTATGTTTTTATCACTCATTTTTGCTGGTTTTCTGCCCTTTGCAGATCTTGGACACAAGGCTGGAGACCGCGGTGACTCAAAAGCCCAGGTTTGCCCGAAGTCACTAGCAGCAACTCTCCGCCACTCCTCGCTTCATCTTTTTTTAATGGTTTGCTGAGTACAGGTGGAAGAGGAGGGTTCCAACCGCTTTGCTGAGCACAGGATTTGAATTTCAAAGAGCTGCCGGGGCTGCGCTGCTTTGCTCGAACCCGCATGGCTCCAAACTCAAAGTAGGGCTCAGAGGGATGAGGGTGTTGAGCTTGCAAACCTCCTCCTTTTTTCTGGGGGAAGATGAAAGGCAGCTGTTGCCAGCATGGCTCGCTCGAGCGTGTTGCTTCCAGGGCGATGGATTTAACTGTAATAAGCCCGCATCTCACGGGTGGCAACAGCGGTCCTCAACACATAGAGCTCTTCGGATGCAACCGGTGAGGCTCTTTACGTGGGCTTTCTTTTATTTTTCTACTTGTTTTGCTTCTCTGAGTTTGGGAGCCCACCTGGAAGTAAAACCCACGCCAAAGTCTGTCTCAGCTTGTGAGAAATAAATCCAGGCACAACAGCAGTTTGGGTGAAACCTCTATTTGCAGAGAAGAAAACACCCCGGTGAGGCTTCCTGGCAGCTGGAAACCCTTGTTGTAAGGATTTTGTACCAATTTTTGCACAGTTATAAAAGCAAATTCCTTGCAGCGTGGGGATATGAAATGGGTAGCAACAGCCAATATCCCGGTAGGTGTTTTCTCTCCTTCTTTCCACGCAACTTCTGCAAGCCGATGTCCCTCACTGCTAGGGGTAGGATGAAAAATGACAGAGGAATTAAAGGGAGGAAGTTAGAAAATGGTTGTAAATCTGTGGGTTGGCTGCTCCTGGCCTGTTTTGATGTGGGAGGAGGCCACGAAGACCCCAAGGCTTGTTGGCCAACTATGGCCACCTACTCATCAGCAGGAGCGAGAGCAGATGCTCGCAGGGTTAAACCTCTCCCAAAAACTCCTTGAAGAGTGTGGTCCTGAAAGAAATGGGGAAAACTTGGGTTTTTTTCTGTCTGAAGCACACAGACCTCTCCTGCCCACGTCAGGCTTTTCTTTCCAAGGGAAGAAATGTAAAGCCTCGAACTTGTTTACCAAGGGAAGGGATGACTCTGTGTATAATAAGCCCACTTTTATTCTGCGGAGAACAGAAAGTGACTTTCATTAAACTTTTTTTTTTTTTTTTCATTGTTGGAACAGAAGAAAAAAGAAGCTCTTTTTCCTTTGTAGCTGTAGCATTTGATCTCTAATTTAACTTGACGGGAAGAGAAATCTCTGTTAGACCGCGGAGCCTTATTAGCATTTCGTCGAGTGGCAGCAACGAGCCGAGCTGCCTTCGAGAGCCGAGAAATACGCTCATTCAAGGCGCTGAGAGAGCCGTCTCTCCTGCCTGCTACGGGAAGAGGATGGATTAGTCACCTGTAATTAAATCAGTGAAGCATGAATGAGCCTGATCTTCCCTGGGCTTGTGGATGCCTCCAGTACACGTGTGTACACATCTATATCTGCTGCGCGCCTCTAAAATGGGGCTGAACGGGGCTAAACACCCGCTTTTCTTTTTTTTTACACGGTGTCTTCAGCTTCGTATTTAGGGTCTTGGAAAGCAGAAAATATCAGGGCGCTCAGGGCTGGCGTCGAAAAGCAGCGTTGGAGATGTGGAGACGCAGGGCACGGCTGGAGGGGAGACGCGCCGGTGGGCTAGAGATGCCGAAGTTTGTTCAGCTCGATGTCTTATCCTCTCCTTTTCTTCTTCTTTTTTTTTTTTTTTTTTCAGTTTTCTTGCTGCGGTGGCGACGAGTACAGAGACTGGGAGGTCAACCAATACCACTCCTGCAACGGCAGCGGGCCGCTGGCATGCGGGGTGCCCTACACGTGCTGTATCAGGAAGGTAAGGCAGCCGAGGCACGGGAAGTGCCTTCGGTTCAGTCAATATTTCGGCAAAACCCCGTCTTGCAACGGGTTATGACTGCATATTTCTGTGCTACAGGGTTTCTTGTAAACTGCATTGCCATCTTGCAAAGCAATTTGAGACTGCATCAGTGTGAGATGCTAAAGAAACTGAAAAATGTGTATATGGGCTACGCTGTTTTAGTATTTTTAACACAAAATAAATACCAAAGCACTGGGCTGTTAATTGCACTTGTATCGTGCCACAGAGCTGTTAGAAATGCCAAGTTCCTACTCTTCAACGTAGCGATATGAAATGGTTTTGGAGCATCTTACAAGGACTGGGCTGCATCTCAGCCTGGATCCAAAGCAGCTGTTGTCCTCTGCTTTCCTGGCCTAGAGGACGCGGGATGTGAGGGTCAGGTTTGCTGGTGTCTGCTCCTAACGAGGAGGTTTTGGAGGGTTTTGCTAAAAATGAGGCTGTGAGAGGTATTTGGGTAAGGACCTGCCCTTCTACAACAGAATAAGAAAAGTCTGGTGAGCGACTGCCCTCCGACACGCTGCGAGCGGGGTTGAACAGAGATGGAGATGGAAGGAAGTGCATTTGCAGAGCTGTTGGGGTCTCCTCTGCTGATTTTTCAAAGCTGAAAATCAAGATGCTCCCCCCTAAGCAGCACTTTTCCGTAGAGCCGAAGCTAAGTGCTCCGACACCGTCGTGTTTAATACAACCGCCGGCCTCGTTGCAATCAATCTGACACACGCTGCGGATAAAATGCCAAGAGCTGGGCCACGGCGGGGGAAAAAAAGTGCAGATATCCCTGGCTGCTCTGGCCAGAAATGCTGCGAACGTTGCTAAAAAGGATTTGCTAAGCATGATTCTGATAGGAAAACCTCCTCAGGGTTCGGAGCACTGGAGGTATCGGTGTTGCCTCCAGAACCTGGCCGTGCTCCAGGCTTCAGGAATTGCACGAGGGAAATGTATCATCAGGCTAGCATTGGTGTTGGATTTTTAATGGAAAATGAGGGAAATCTGAGGTGTCTTAATTAGCAGTGGAAGTCTGACATGCAAATTGGCTGCGAAAATAATTGCCGTCTCTAATCAGGGCGTTGATTAAGAATCCTAAAGCTCCTGGAGATGGAATTAGAAATTCATGTGCCGTCCTTTTGTGTTACGAGTGAGGATGTGTTGGAGAGAGTCAAGTGCCTTCTTCGGTATTTTTACACTCCCCACGGTTTTGGGTGACAATCTGGCAAACAAAAGACCTCAGCGCAGCAGGCAGATTGGAGAGAAAAGAAATCACGGATGATTAATATAGCAGGGTAAGAAATAACTCAACTTTTTGGCTTCCCATTGCAACGACCTGCGTCTGGAGGGTGCTCTAGCGAAGGACCGGAGCAGCCAGCCCCTGGGAGGGAAAGTCCACAGTAAATCCTTTACGTTTTTTTCACCTGGAGCAGCTTTATGGGAAGAAAGACCTCATCAAATGCATCTAAATCTCCGTCAGAAACACAGCCTGTTCTTGGGGAGGAGAGCAGCCACGTAGATAGATGTAGCCTCATTCTTCAGAGAGTTGATTTTTGGCACTGCAGGGCACTTCTGATTAAGAAATCAGCCCAACACGATATGAATAGGACATGAAATGGATTGAGAGAGCCAGCTCCCTTGGGAATGTTGTACTGCCTGCGATGTAAAACAAGCTAATAAGAATTTAGCTTAAACAACAGAGTGAAACCCCCCGTAATTGCATGTACCCTAAGTTCCAGCACATCTCTCTTTGTAGCTGTTCGCTGAAATTGCAAAGTTGTTGTGGGGATTTTCCTTCTCAGCTGAGAAGGTGGGAGAAGCGCCTCTGCACCTCGAGATGAGGAAGGTACCTGTGTCTGGACATAATTGGTTGGCTCTTAGCGATGCGCAAGCCGTGCTGAAAACCCTTTCCACCAAAATGTGTTACTTCAGGGCTGAAGGGAAGATCTTGCGTTGGCCCTGCAGCTGGAGGGACAACCAGGGACAACCCAGGCATGTGTACCTGTGGTTCTGCGTTGGGTAGAGATGAACACAATGGTGTCTCTGCTGTGAATAACTTTTTATCAACCAATTACAAATCCACTGGTTTGTAGGGCAAGAAACCCTTCTCTTCTTGTGTCCTCCTTCTCTATTTGTGCCTTCATGAATAAAAGGTGGAGAGCGACGCATCCTTTTGTCTTAGAAGACCTCTGAGATTTAAGTAGAGAGGTACCAGAAGATGTCATTGGAGATGTAATATTGTGGAAAGAACAAAAGATACTGATAGGAGCAAGCTTGTCCGAAGGAAGGAGCGTGAAACGTGGATTAGGAGGTTGGTTGCAATGTGTTTTCAGCTTGTTATTAAATACAACCACGAAATCATCCCGTTTTCCAAGAAGAGACTTTTTCTGACAGGAACCTCCGAGAGCTTTGTGTTGTATTTCCTGGGGCACCTTCCAGGGCAGCTGAGTTGCATTAATGAGAGCAGACTTCCTCCAGAACTCCTCTGGCTGTTTTGAAGAGTCTCATCTCTGAGGTCGGAGACCTGAAAATCTTTCTGGGAAGAAGGAATGGGCAAAAATGCGCCTGCTTGAGGGTGTGAGACCGGATCCTCATCTCTAAAGTGCTTTTCTAAACGGTTTTTGCAAGGCACTTGCAAGCCGGAGCATAGTGGTCTCCGACCCCCTTGTGAGGTGTCACCACTGGCATTTGGCACTGAACTGGGGTAGAAAAGCAGTCGGTTGAATAAAAAATGCAAGGGTCGCAGCCATCTGCCTTCGGAGGGTTTGAAAGGTCTCTGTTGTGACCCCTGAAGGCATCAGAATACGTTTGGGAGGAGATGGGCTTCTGCCTGGTTTTGTGTGACAAACCCCAGTTCAGCTCTGACCTCGTCCTCCGTGCGAGACCTTGACGAAAGTCGCGCAAGGCTGAAACCTCACTTTTCTATCTTCCACATTCTTCCCAAATACACAGTGTTGGGGGAATTACTGAGAAGGGCAGGACTGGAGATCATGGAGAAGCCCTTGGTTGTTTAACACGAGAAGGAAGAAAAGCGGTGATGAATTTGTGCCGTAGCCAGATGCAATCAAACAATGAGAGGGTTTCACCGACAAGAAGCTGTGATGCCCATGAAAAGTGAGTCTGAAAAGCAAGGAGTACTGAGAGTTGTCAAGAAAAGTGATTTATTTTTTTTTAATGTAAACCAAAAAATAGATCCTTGGTGATGGAGAGGTTCGTTTATACCACTATGGGTGGCAGCATTTACCCTAAGAATCAGAGAATCACAGGATGGTTTGGGTGGGAAGGGACCTACAAGCCCACCCAGTCCAACCCCCCTGCCAGGAGCAGGGGCGTCTCCAACCAGATCAGGTTGCTCAGAGCCCCGGCCAACCTGGCCTGGAATGTTTCCAGGGATGGGGCACCCACCGCCTCTCTGGGCAAACTGGGCCAGTGCTCCACCACCCTCAGCATAAAAAGTTTTTCCTGGCACTGGGAGCCGCTCTCAGCTCTCCCCGGAGCCTCCTCTTCTCCAGGCTGAACAGCCCCAGCTCTCCCAGCCTGGCCTCACAGCAGAGCTGCTCCAGCCCTCTCAGCATCTGCGTGGCCTCCTCTGGACCCTCTCCAGCAGCTCCACGTCCTTCTGCTGTTGGGGGCTCCAGAGCTGGACGCAGTATGCCAGGTGGGGTCTCAGCAGAGCGGGGCAGAGGGGCAGGATCCCCCCCTCGCCCTGCTGCCCACGCTGCTGGTGACACAGCCCAGGGTGGGGTTGGTTTCTGGGCTGCGAGGGCGCATTGCCGGCTCACGTTGAGCTTCTCGCCCACCAGCACCCCCAGTCCTTCTCCTCAGGGCTGAGTGTTGCAAATTATGTGCCAGGCTTCCTGTTTCGTGGTCCCAGCCCTGGGTCTCCCTCAGCGATGCCGATGGGTACTTTGCTGCTCATCTCCAGATTTCCCCACAAATCTTTCATACGCACGGAGCCTAATTAGTCTCCTTCACGATGCCCAGGTTGTAAACAGCGTCTTGAAGTGGTGCGAGATGGGATTTTTTTTGGCAGCGCTGTGAGTAACGTGGTAGGTAACGAAGCTCTGGAATAATTTCCCTGCCAATTACGGGAGGAGTAAGCTGCAGCTTTACGGCTGGAGCCCGGCCGGAGGAGCGCATTTCTGTTGTGCTGTGTCTTGCAGGAAAGCGTGATTTACGCCTAAATGTGCACATTTCTCTTTTTCATCTTTGCACCTCCAAAGCACAAGATGGTTTTGTTTTGTTGTCCGGGAGCTTTTACAGGTTGTCAAAGCATCTTTCTGAAAGCGTAATAATTTCAGCGCGTTATTATTTTATGGGCACAAGGGCCTTTAGAAAGACACGGTGTTATGGATGCTGCTGTTTGATCCATGAAACGAGCCCCCCAAAAACCCATCAGAACATCAGTCCCATGAGGTGCAAAGTGCCCAATGAGCTCAGGATGTGCTGGAGCTACTCTGCGACTCCACTCTTCTTGGAATGAGCAAGAATCAATTTTGTAACCCAAATGAACGGCTTTCTTGACAGAAGCAGAAGAATTAGATTTTCTTTTCAGAGAATCACAGGACAGTTTGGGGGGGAAGGGACTGTTCAAGCCCACCCAGTCCAATCCTCCTTCAGGGAGCAGGGACATCTCCAACCCGATCAGGTTGCTCAGAGCCCCGGCCAACCTGGCCTGGAATGTTTCCAGGGATGGGGCATCCACCGCCTCTCTGGGCAAACTGGGCCAGTGTCCCACCACCCTCAGGGTAAAAAAGTTTTTCCTGGCACTGGGAGCCGCTCTCAGCTCTCCCCGGAGCCTCCTCTTCTCCAGGCTGAACAGCCCCAGCTCTCCCAGCCTGGCCTCACAGCAGAGCTGCTCCAGCCCTCTCAGCATCTGCGTGGCTCCTCTGGACCCTCTCCAGCAGCTCCACATCCTTCTGGTGTTGGGGGCTCCGGAGCTGGACGCAGTATGCCAGGTGGGGTCTCAGCAGAGCGGGGCAGAGGGGCAGGATCCCCCCCTCGACCTGCTGCCCACGCTGCTGGTGACACAGCCCAGGGTGGGGTTGGTTTCTGGGCTGCAAGGGTGCATTGCCGGCTCACGTTGAGCTTCTCGCCCACCAGCACCCCCAGTCCTTCTCCTCAGGGCTGCTCTCCATCCCTCCATCCCCCAGCCTGGATTTGTGCCTGGGATCACCCCCACCCACCTGCAGAACCTTGCCCTTGGCCTGGTTGAACTCCATGAGGTTGGCACGGGCCCACCTTTTATTTTACAAAGGTCGCAAATAGCAGCGTTTGGCTGGAATTCCTCTTGTTAGCTCTCGAAACATTGTTGTTGGCCACAAAGATCTAAGCCTTGGAGATGTCTAAAATCCTCCTGTTTCTCCTCACAGTGGTGGAAGGCTTCGGGGAAATTCCCCCTTGGTTTCTGAGGAGCCCAATGCATTTAATCCCTGTGAAATTCCCGTTGTTACGAAGGAGAGGCACGGCTGAGGGGGTTAGAAAAGGTGGTGGGGATGAAACAAGGAGAAAAGCAAGGGAATGTTTTGAAAGAGCTGCTTTGCTAAACGGTGGCATGGTGTGGAGGTGGTCCCAGCTCAAAAAAAAAAGCACTGAGGGGACCTGAGCATCCTCAGAAACAGCAGAACCAGAGAGAAAAGTGATTTAAAAAAAAAAAAGGCAAGGAAAAAACTAGCAGCTTATTGCTGACGTGCATGGTTGGGCAAAAAAGAGCCTGCGGTAGCAACGCGAGGTTTGAGGTGGCCGCTTGCCTCGTGCTACGCTGAACGGTGGGGGTGACCGGGTGAGTGCTGCTATTTCCTGCTTTTTATTCTCATTTCCCTTTGGTTTCCTCCGAGCTACGTCTGTTCACCAGCTCTCTGTTTGCAGGTCCCCGGAGAAGTCGTCAACACCCTGTGTGGATACAGGACGCTCGATAAAGAGGTGATGTTGGCTTTTTCCTTCATACCTCCGGGATTTGCTTCTCCTTCCCCAAACTCCCTCAACCAAACCGGTTGTTCACGGGTCAGCTCTTCCTCACCGAGGACGGCTGTGACTGCAGCTGTTTTAAATTCATTTTCATCACTTTCCCGTGGCGTTGCTCAGGCTTGCAGAGCACGGGCAGGCTCGTGACGCGTGTGGGTAGCCCCTGCAAGCTTCGACTTGGCCTTTCCGAGAGCAGCGAGCTGGATCAGCCCCGGGAAATGCTGGTCCCCAGTTGTGTTTTGAGGCTGGGTGGTAGGAGAGCAGCTGATTTTGAGGCCTTCGGGGGTGACTGCAGGGCTGTGTCGCCGCGGAGAGCTGCGACAGCTCCGTGCATATGGTTCGTAGCTCCCAGGGATGGTTTTCTGGCAAGAAAACACAGGGAAAGGTCCAACTTGAGAAATCAATTCCCAAACACTTGTCATGCGCTCGTTTGGGTTGAAAGAGGGAGCAAACTTAAGAAATAACCCAGCATCTCCGTGAAAACCGTGGCGCTTCTCTTCTTCCAGCGCCTGGAGCTGCTCAGCGTCATCCACGTGCGAGGCTGCATCCACGCCGTGGGGCTCTGGCTCAAAGACAACTTCGAGGCCACGCTGGGCATCGTCTGCTCCCTGCTGCTTCCGCAGGTACGCGCTGGATCCGCTCGGCGTCCGCTCGGCTTTATTCACTGTACTGGAGGGGGGGAAAAAAAAAAAAATCACTTGGTTATTTTTTTTCTCTTCTATTTCCATCCGAGATCTGTGTCTCGGGCTGCAAATGTCACGGCACTTCCTAGAGCGTCCTTAGCAAAATTACCGGCGTACGGCTGCGGCGCTGGCTGCCTCGTAACGCGCTCCTGAAATGTAATCCTTGATCAAGTAACAGCGTCTACCAGCCAGGCACGCGCGTGTTAGCACAGCAAATCCTTTTATACGTGGTTTTACAGCTCTCTTCAAACAGAGCATAAATATTAACCAAAACAAACCATAATCGTAAATTTAGCAGGGTTTGCTGTGCCTCGTGAAATCCATTTTCCGTTAACGACGCCTGCGGACCCGAGTAACTTTCCTGCACAGGTAATTAAGCTCTTCATCACAGATGCTCATGGGGAGAGAAATTTTGGGTTGCAGCTTTCAGCACTGCGCTAGCAAGGAGGTGAATATCTCTCTTGGATCTTTCCAGAATTATTTTTGACAAAACTTTGATGATTTAGGGTTGATTTGATCCTTTTTTAATTTTTATTTAATTCCTTTTGAGGCTCACGAGCGAACACTTTCTTTTTATCTCATTGGATGTCGCGTTGGGTTTGCCACTGGAGGTCTTTGGTGATGCTCTCCAGGTTTTATCTAAGTGAGAATTAAATGATTTGTGCGTGTGTGTTTCCGGTTGCAGTGAAAGGTAGAACGTTGGTTGAATAAAGCAGAAATTTTGGGGGAAATATGTGGGGTGTTGAGGTAATTTTTCAACGGGTGGACTTCCCTCTTGAGCTCTCGGATGATCCGAATGAAAAAGCAAGACCAGGGAGCTCGTTGTGCCCAATCCAGGCTGCGATGCTCCATGTTTTGAAAGCATTTTCTCCAAAGCATGCAAACGAACGATGGACTTCTGCTGTGCTACCACCAGGAAACGCAACGGGCGCGGAAATGGGGTGAGAGAACGCCGTGATGGAGGCAACCGCTTCCATCTGCCTCGCCGGGGGTCAAAAGCCCATTACAGGAACCGCCTGTTGCGCGGCCCATTAACCTGCCAACGTGATGCTCTTAATTGGGAAGAACGGGGAGGAAAAAAAGAGAGATGGCAATAAGGATTGCTGAGCCTTGATGAATATCAAGTGCTTTTGAGCAAGCGTTGTGATTTTTCTGGCGTGCCGTTAAATGCTCTTCAGATGAAGAACCTCGTTCTTCCCATCTGCTCACCATTTCCAGGTTTTAAATAGAAATCGGATTTGATTCTGTCAAGTTTTGGAGGGAATTAAGTTACAAATGGCCCATCTGCGTTGCCAGAAGCTGTCAGCCCAGAAACAGCTTCATCTCCAGCAGCTGCCAGCAGAAAGCCGGGGTGAGAATTTTGTCCATGAACTGGCCGAGGAGGAAGGGGCTGGTGCCGCTGATGTGTGGAGGTGACAGTGCCTTGACTTTGGGAAGAGTGAACCTATTGACCTGTCCTATCTTTGGCCCTCGGGTGTTTGTCATGACCTACACAGGACATCTGCGTCGCCGTAGAGCTGCAAACCACCTTGGTGGAAAACTTGCAGGATGCTGGGGAGAAGGTTGAGACCGTAATCCACATCCTGAGCCCAGCTTTGGGTTTTGCCCAAGTTTCCGCCAAGCATTGTTCTTCTGTAGGGTCAAACTTGCCTTGTCTGTGATGACGAGCAGCTCAGGGGCTCAAAGGTTGGGGGTCTGAGCTCAGCTGATGTTCATCCTCCGAGTCCTTGAGATTTGTGTTTGGATTTGGGATAAGCAGCCAGCTCTTCTTGTGCAGAAGGAGGGGCCCAAGAAAAGTTTTGGCTGACGTAGAGCAGCCACCAAGAGTGGATGATTATTCCTCTCGGTGTTGTCTTTCCATCAGCTCAGATGTGGGAAACCATCAAATTCTGGCTTTCCATCAGCAGGGAAATGACTGAATTTTTACGTTTTCTCTCCTTTTCCCCAAATATCTGCGTGAGTTCAGGGTAGGCTGCTTGGCTTTGCTTTCTCACACGTGCAGGCGTCTGTCTAATTGGGGCTGGGGGAGGCTGGAAATCTGCTGGGTCCTGTTGGATGTTGAACTGGTGAAAGCGGTGAGGAGACAGGGAAAAATCCTGGCTGGACACGTCAGCGCACGGCAGCCAGCCTCTCTCCTGGTCGGTGCAGGGTGGAGGGAGTTTGTAAATTTTGTGGTCGCTCTTAAATCATGAATGTCTCTGCCTTTTTTAAGTAAGCTGTCAAGAAATGGGGAAAAAAAAAAATCCCATTTTAGGAGTGGAGAAGTGATTGTGTTCGTTTGTCTTTTTTCCTTCAGAGAGAAGCGTAAGTGCAGCACCTCAATTATTTTTCTGCCTTTGCAGAGTACCTTTAATTCTCTTTTTTTTTCCCCCTCTGTTTCATTCTCCAGTAACAATCCCATCTCCTTGCCCTTCCTCTCAGCCAAGCTGCAGGCCGAGGGTAAACTGCCGTGTGTTTCGTATCGCTCTCAAAAAGACGTCTGAACAGAATCGCTGGCAGTCCCTGGCAGATTCACGCTGTGGCCTCGTCCTCGTCGCGTTTAATTAAGAAGCAGCCCCAGATCTTTCAGCAGGTGCCGCAAAGCACATCAATTTAATTTCTGCTGGCTGCATCCCTACCTTCCCTGCCTCTGGTGAGGTTATCCGAGGAGTTTACAGCCTGCTTACAACGCGTTTGTTGTTGAAATAAGCCAGGTGACCTCACGCGGTGCTCTTTTCTCCTTGCCGTGCCCAGGCGCTCTTTCAGCAGCTTTCGTATCGACCCCCGGAGGGGCATCTCCAATTCTTCCATCCCTGTCTGTGCAGGGGATGTTTTCTGATGCTGTCTCAGCAAGGTGAAGATAGAATCATAGGATCATTAGGGTTGGAAGGGACCTTCAAAGCTTCACGGGCCCACCACTCCAGCCAGTCCAGGTCCCTCTGGCTGGATCTCTCCCTTCCAGCGTGTCAGCGGCACCGCACAGCTCGGTGTTGTCAGCGAACTTGCTGAGGGTGCGCTCTGTCCTAACGTCCATGTCGCAAAAGGTGTTGAACAGGGCCGGGGCCAACACGGACCCCTGAGGGACGCCACTGGTGACCGGTCTCCACTTGGACATTGAGCCGTTGACCACCACTCTCTGAGTGCGGCCACCCAGCCAACTCCTTATCCACCGAGTGGTCCATCCATCAAACCCATGCCTCTCTAGTTTAGAGAAAAGGACGTCGTGTGGGACAGTGTCAAAAGCTTTGCACAAGTCCAGGTAGATGATATCCGTTGCCCGTCCCCTGTCCACCAACACTGTCACCCCGTCATAGAAGGCCACCAAATTGGTCAGGCACAATCTGCCCTTGGTGAAGCCATGTTGGCTGTCACCAACCTCCTCCTTGCTCTCCATGTGCCTTAGCATGGTTTCCAGGAGAATCTGCTCCATGACCTTGCCAGGCACAGAGGTGAGGCTGACCGGCCTGTAGTCGCCCAGGTCCTCTTTGTTCCCCTTTTTAAGAATGGGGGTTATGTTCCCTCTCTTCCAGTCATTGGGGACCTCACCAGACTGCCACGATTTCTCAAATATGATGGCCAGTGGCTTGGCAACTTTATCCACCAGTTCCCTTAGGACCCGCAGATGGATCTCATCAGGTCCCATGGACTTGTGCACCTTCAAGTTCCTCAGATGTTCCCAAACCTGGTTCTTCATCCTCCCAGTCCCTGCTTGTGCCTTCCACAGCTTGGGTGGGGAGACAAGAGCCCTTATCCGTGAAAACTGAGGCAAAGACTCATTGAGTACCTCAGCCTTCTCCATGTCCCGGGTAAGCAGGACACCCGTTTCCTTCTGGAGGGGACCTACATTCTCCTTGGACTTTCTTTTGTCTCCTACATACCTGTAGAAGCCTTTCGTGTTGTTTTTGACATCACTGGCCAGATTCAATTCCATCAGGGCTTCAGCCACTGTAGAAAGGAGGGCATAAAAAAAGCTCTTCAGCCTCTTTTGGTCCATACTAAAGAAGCGGAAAGTGGTGCAAGTCCAATTAAAAAGAAAAAAAAAAATCTCTGACAGGTCACTGCCAAAGGTTAATAGCTGTCAACGCTGCGGTAAATTATTGGCACCGCCATTTCACTTGGATATTTCATCAGTCTCCAAAGCTCCGCGTTGGGAGCAGCTACGGTGTAATGACATCATTGTAGAGAGGTAGATGTTCCCTCCTAAGAGCATAAATCCAGAAGATCCACTCTTTCAGTCCTCAAAACCGCAGCTCTAGACTTACAACGTGTGTTTGTCAGGCTGGCATCTTCATCTCTTGGTGACGGTCGTGTTGAATGTTTCCTCGCGTAAAAGGCTTTGTATCGCCGGCATTCCCCTTTGCCTCGCGAGATTAATTTGTGTTTGCTTTGCCTTTTAATACCGGAGTCGCTCTGGGGACTGGAAGGCGATGTATTCTCAAGTGGCTGCCGCGTGCTTAATGTAGTAGAGAAGGGGAATAAAAAGGATTTTTCCATCTGCAGTGCATGACCTCTATGAGAGCCCGGTCTATAAATATCAGTTTATGGAAGGAAAAGCCAATAAAAGATAAATGCTTGCCTTTTACTTGATTAGCTCTGGGAAAGCTTGAAATGATTCAACTCTTCCATTTACATGATCCAGCTTTACAGCCGCCCAAACGGCCAAGGGCCTCCGGAGCCAGGCACGCGCCCGCGCAAAAACCGGTGACGTTGGCGTGGAAAAGGTTTCTTGTGGGAAGTTCTGCTTGCAGAAGGCGCTCGTTGGGCTGGTGGATTCTTTACTCCGTGGCCAGAGTTGGTTTTGTCAGGACCGTGATGCAGCGGGATGCGGTTAGTCGTGCTGTCGCCGTGCAAGGGCTCTTGCACGTCGTTTTCTTGCCGTTTGCCATCCTTCATTTTTGCCCTCGTTAAGTGAAGGCCAAATAGAGCCTTGCGTGTCTGATTGCCCCGGAGGATGTGGCTGGAGGAGCTGAGTTCCTTTCGAGTGCTCTGCAAGGGCCCAAAATGTAACATTTCCACCCCAAATCGAGCCTCCGATCACGTGCACGCACATGCACACACCCCTGAGTGGTTTTCCAGACCTCCTGCTTGAGCTCAAACTGAGCGTTCGAGCCCTTTCCTTCATTGCTTCCAAAAATATTCCTGACTCTGAGGGTGCTTCCTTTTGCCAGACGGGGAAGAGTTTGGGCATTCAACGAGCATTTCCCAGCCAGGAGGAATGTCAGCCCCGTTGAGACTTATTCCTAACGCGAGACCGTTTAATCCGAAAGAACGAGCGGAGCTGCCACGAGACAGCGAGCAAAGTTGGGGCTGGGCAAGGGTGGAGCTGAGCACCGAAAAGCCTCGTAATAAACCTTCCAGCACCTACATGGGAGACAGAAATACAAAGTTTACAGCTAGCAGAAGGCTCTACACGGCACCAGAACCGCAGAAATCGGAGCGTAGCCTCAAGTACTCGTATGTATTTAACTTCCTCAAGTGCTGGAGGAGAAGGAATAACCATCGGTTGTGTTGAAGTATCTCAAACTCCCATATTCATCTAAATTTGGGCTTGTGATGTTGGTATGAAATTGGTTATTAGGACCAATATTGTCTCGTTGGAAGTGGTTTAAAAAAAATCTTCCCTGGCTGCTGTCAGCTCCAAGAGGAAAGAGGGCTTTGGGCTTTGGAGGGGAGAGGAAGAGTTGATCCCAAGAAGTGCAATGTCATTCCATTTTGCTGTGCATTCAGATATTGAACTTCAAAAAAAACAAACAAACAAACAAAAAAGCAATAGGATATCTCCTTCCTGGTGCAACGTTGTGTGCTTAGGGGGTTAAAATACAATAATCCAGGAATGATCCAGGTTTTTACATGGCCATAGTGATGATCGTTGCTTCTAACGGTGCCACTTTGGTTTTGCAAAGTTTCCCTTCGTGGTTGGTGCTCAGGTGGCCGGGGAGCAGAGCGGGGAGGAAAACGCATGCAAAGGGAAGGATGTGCCCGTGCAAGCCTTCGCGCGCTCCCTTTGCAGCGTCCGGACGGGGAAGCGCGGCAGTAATTCTCAGGTAATGTCGTCTGCAGGGTGGTCTCCATGGCTGTCACCGCAAGGGGTTTTTTGGGTGCCCCCAAATTACAAATTGCCACCAAATTACAGATTATCCACGCAGGTTGCGGTGTATAGATGGAACTGCTATTGCAAGATCATCGCAAAAATAATCTGTATTTATTTTGTGATTTCCTGGTGGGTCTGCGTGCTTTAGCGGTCCCCTCGATACGCGAACGTCTTCGCTTTTATTTCACACACGCCGCTGCTCGTGCCTGCTGCGAGAGCGGCTGCTGCGTGAAGCCATTCTCTGACTTTAAAAGACCCGCAAGCAGCAACTCCCAAGCAATTACCGTCACCGGGAGGGGAATTCGGGGAGAAAAGCAGCTTTTAAGGTTTTTTAGTCTCATATTTGATACATTTTATTAAGATGCTCCTCGGCAATAATGCCTGCCTTCGTATTGCAGTGCAATAGGACCAGTGCGCGCGTCGGAAGTCTCTTGAGTCCTGGAAAACACGGCGCCCTTGGTGCCGGGGATATTGAACGCATCTGTATTCCTGACAGCTTTTTCTGTTTTCATTAAGTGAAAGATGATGTTGGGGGTGAGCTGGAACAGACGTCGGCTCATAACTCAGAGCAGAGCGAAGGCTGCGGGATGCCGGCTGCCGATTGAGGACCAGGGGTAATTTTATTCCATTCAAGAAATCCCCAGTTTAACTGGGACGCTGCGTCCCGGGGTCCCTCAGACATCGCGTCGCCCTGAGGAGGAGCGGAGCAGGAGGGCTGATGTCCCCAAACCTGGCTGGTTTTGCAGAATTCAATCCATTTGCATTCAATTTCTTGTAAACACAAATCTTTTCTGAATTACTGTTTGGTTTAGGGAAGGAAAAAATGAGACGCTTGCTTTAAAATGGCTCATTTCAGAGGGTTTTGCTTGCTTGGTCCTTTCATTACATCGGCGGCGGGGTTTCAATCTGCCCAGCGATGACAGCTAACAGCAGTAAATAATGCTAAAGCTTGACATATGTTTAAATATTACTTGAAAACTTTAAAAATCCTTGAAGTCCCTGCTGTTGAATATGGATCAGCACAATCTCGGTATCTGGATCCGCACGGAAGCGATTGCCTTGGGCTCTCCCTCTGTTTCACAGAGAGACAGAGCCGTCTCCAAGCGTCGTCCAGCCAGCCTTGGCCTCTCGTGTCCCTGCCTGGGGATTTCTGTGGCTTTTGGGGACAAAGATGGGATGGGAGAGCGGGACCCCAGCTGGCGTTGCCGTGACCAAGTCTTGGGTTTTGTTATTTTTGCTCCTCAACCCAAAACAAGCTTCATCCCCGGTGCCGGCGAGGTTGCGCGGCCTGGTTTGGGCCTGCTCGTCTTCTCGGACAGCGAGCGCGTCTTGCGCAGCTGCAGTCGGAGATGAACGCCGTCTCCGTGGGCAGGCTGAAATCATTTTGTAGATTTGGGAAGGCGTTGCCCGCTCGTCGGATCTATACTACGCAGCGCAGCAGTGAATATTTGAGGGCAGCGGGGAGCTACGCAGATACGTACCCAAAAGTTACGGGGCTGTGAGACAAGCTGGCGTCGGGCTGTTTGGGTAACAAAAGGAGATGCTGAGATGTTTCCACACTTCAATTTTTCTTTCGACATCCGCAGTTGTCTGTCCCTAGTGGCACGCTCCAGCATTTCTGTAATTCCCGCAATCGGGAAAAGCCCTGCTAACCATCACCATGCAGGAGCCTGCGGCTCCTCATCAGCTCTTTTGGTAATTAATCCTATTAGCAGTCATTAGGTGGACGCCCAATTAGCAGGATGCTCTTTGAGGATCAGGGGGTGCGACTGGGAAAGCGGGAACAGGGTGAGCTCCAGCCGAGGAGTTCAGGGAAGGACTCTCCGTGTTGGGAGAGCGTCTCAAGGCATGTGGGCTTCCGCTTCTTCCAGCTTGTTGAAGGAAGAGCTGCCGTTCCAGGGGGGTCCCCTTGGGATCCATCTCCGGGTGAATTTGGGAAGGAAAAATAAATATTGAGCTCTTTGGGGGCAGCTTCTGTGCAAGGCGCAAGCTGCAGCCTTTTCTGGGCAAACCCTGTTCCCTTTCCGCTCCGGGATAAAGCGATCCCTGATTCAAGGTGCGTGACAGCCCTTTGTTCTTCACCCCGTTCATCCTTCCCTTCATGTTCCCACTTTCCAGACGATGTAATGGATTAGGACCCGGAGGAATGATTAATAATATTTTTACAGCGCCGTAACAGTACGGGAGATTCCAGCTGATGGATGGTACGGGTGCAGGCGCGTTATTTATGGACTCTTTGTTGTGAGGAGCAATTAAGCAGAAATCATCTTTATTAGCCTCAAAAGTGAGAGGGAAAGCCTTGAGCTCTTCTCCTCCATTCCACCTCGTGCGCTGAAAATATCTGTAAAACCGCGCTGTTTGTGTCCCGGTGCCGATGCCAAAGCGTCGGAGGCTTCTAGGGAATAAACCAACCTTATTTCTGCGGATCGGCAGTCAAGGGGGGGTGAAGGGTTGGTACGAAATAGGCAGCTTGTGCTGAAAATGCTCTGATTGCCACCGTCCCCAACACCCTGATTGCCACCGTGCCCCTCATCAGCGTTGGGTCTGCAAATAGCTCCCCGCACCGGCTTTTTGCCGATGTTTGTGGCCGCCGCCGCGTAGCGCTGCAAAGGCGACGGCAGGTGAAACCCGAGCAGTGTGCTTCAAATCTTGCGCTGATGAAAATGCTTTTGTTTTTTTAATTCCCTGAGAGCCAGCAGGGAAATGGGAAATAAGCCGGGTGGCACCGTGCCTGCAGCAGTATCTTCGTTTTAGCGAGAGCCTGGACCTCTGCAGCTCTCTTGGCAGTGCTCGCGGTGACGTCCAGCTAATCCGCATCCCGCTGCCGGGGCTGATGTAGGACGTCGCGAGGTGGCTGTGGCCGTTAATGAGTTTATAGCAGCGAGCCTGTTGCTTTGGCAGAAGATTTTAGAATCACAGAGTGGTTTGAGTTGGAAGGGACCTTCAAAGCCCACCCAGTCCAACCCCCCTGCCAGGAGCAGGGACATCTCCAACCAGATCAGGTTGCTCAGAGCCCCGGCCAACCTGGCCTGGAATGGGGCACCCACTGCCTCTCTGGGCAACCTGGGCCAGTGCTCCACCACCCTCAGCGTAAAAAGTTTTTCCTGGCACTGCGAGCCGCTCTCAGCTCTCCCCGGAGCCTTCTCTTCTCCAGGCTGAACAGCCCCAGCTCTCCCAGCCTGGCCTCACAGCAGAGCTGCTCCAGCCCTCTCAGCATCTGCGTGGCTCCTCTGGACCCTCTCCAGCAGCTCCACGGCCTTCTGATGTTGGGGGCTCCAGAGCTGGACGCAGTATGCCAGGTGGGGTCTCAGCAGAGCGGGGCAGAGGGGCAGGATCCCCCCCTCGACCTGCTGCCCACGCTGCTGGTGACACAGCCCAGGGTGGGGTTGGTTTCTGGGCTGCGCGGGCGCATTGCCGGCTCACGTTGAGCTTCTCGCCCACCAGCACCCCCAGTCCTTCTCCTCAGGGCTGCTCTCCATCCCTCCATCCCCCAGCCTGGATTTGTGCCTGGGATCGCCCCCACCGACGTACAGGACCGTGCCCTTGGCCTGGTTGAACTCCATGAGGTTGGCACGAGCCCACCTCTCCAGGTCCCTCTGGATGGCATCCCTCCCCTCCAGCGTGTTGAGAGATCTTGTCCCTCTTGTCTCATGGGCAGGTTTGGAAGTTCAGGTGATGGTATCTCTTGCAGGAGAAGATCTTCAGGAAGGGTTTGCATGACTCTCAGCGGTTTTAATGCTCGTATTTTGCAGGTGATGGGCCTCGTGATGGCTTGGCTGTATTGGCAAAAGCTCAACGAGATCTACTCCAAGCTGGACACCGTTGACTTCAAGATCTTGGAGATGCGGGATTTCAGCTTTGGGGCGGTGGATCTGAGCGGTGCAGGCTGGTGCTGGTGCTTGCCCAAGGAGGGGGGCTACATCCCCGTCAGTGCTGAGGATGAGGAAGATGAGGAGGAGGAGGCAGGCACCATCTGCCACAGCAAAGTGTGAGAAAGTAGAGGAACTGAAAGGCAGCTTGGAGCCAAGCTCTTGGCGAGGCGGCGGATGTTGAAGGTGGAAATAATGCCGCTTATCTTCTCAGGTTCAGCAGATACTTTAGGGGAAAGTGTAAAGTAAGACTGGAAGGTTCTGAAAACCGCGATGCACTGTGCAGGCACGTGAGCTCTTTGGGGTCCGTTTACTCTTCTGAAGTGTTTGTACATCTCCTTACTGGGTTTGGGGTTTTTTACACAATAAATGTGACTTCTGTTGCGTTTTCCAAAGTTGCTTCCAGGCGCTGCAGGCCGGTTGGGAGGGAAGCGGCACTGTCGTCGTGCTCATGTCTTACCCTGGTCTCCTGAAAAACGGGGCTTTGTGGTGGGCTCCCAGACGCCCCCAGACCCTAGGTGTGCCCGAGCTCCAGGAAAACATGGGTCCAGGAAAAATCAGAGCAGCTCCTTCCACAGAGCCCTTCCAAATGGCTTTTCCAGGAATTGAATCCCCATGGAGACACCAACCTGCACCTCCTGGAGCGGAGATGGGTGCTCGGGCAAGGCTTGCACAGGGGCAAGACGCTCATTTCTGAAGGGTTCCAGCCCTTCCGCATCAACCGCGCCTTCAGTTTCTGTCCCCGGGCGAGGAACAGGAGACCCCAGCAATTTTTCAGACGACGGCGGCTTTATTGCGGCACCGTGGTGCCACTGGGGATGGTGGTGACTCCCCGTGGCTGGAGACCAAGCTCTAACGAGCGGGTAAGGAATTCCCTTTTCTAATATTTATTTTTTAGCGCAACAACTTGGTGACCAAAGCACCAGTTCCCTCCCGCGTGGCTCGGGATGTGGGAATTAAATGTGGTGGGTGAGAGCTGGTGTGCAACCACCGGGCTCTGTCTCCCTCTTCTGACTGCTTCCAGGCTTTATTTTTTAGCTAAATTACAAACAATCCCCTGCACAGGCTTGAGAAAAAAAAATGCTTTTTGACCTGATTTTTTTTAACCCCCTTCAAATTGCGTTGAAAATGGAGCTGTGAACCACAGGAGCTGAGCAGTGGGTTACTGATTTTTTTTTTTTTTTTTTTAAAACAGTCAGGCCAAAATTGGGTTTGGTTTTTTGGGGATTTTTTTCCAAGTGGAGAAGGTAAAACCTGCAGCCCAGGGAAGCTGGGGGAGCACAATTATTTAAGGAATAACAGGGTGGCTGCCGGGCAGCTCACAAATTCCAGGGATTTTGCTTTTCTTCCTTCTCCGCTCTCTCTCCAGGAGGTGTTTAGTAAAACCTTCAGAAACACAAGCTGACAAATTCAACCCGCTCTTTGTATTTCCACGTATTTGGAGAGAGAAAGTTAATTTCTATTATTTTTCTCTTTATGGCAGGTCAAATACCTTTGTGCCACTTTCTTGGCTGGGCAGAGCCGGCAGAGGCTGGACCCCGGTGCGGGCAGCGCTGAGCGGGTCGGATGCGAGCGAGTTGTCGTGCCTGGATTAAAATTTATTTTTTTGGCAGGCGACAAGTGACGCGAGATGGGGAGAAGTCGATTCCTGCGTCAGCTCAGGCATTCTGCTTCCCTAATCCCACGGAGAGCTGGCCTGGAAAATAGGAAGGGCAGACTGAAGTGAGAGCGTGGATTTGTAAGTGCAGTTTGCCAAAACTTTTCTCCCCGCTTGCAAACGCGCCTCGTAACTCTGAATAAAGGGGATGCCAATAATGTTCTCTAATTGACCCTAAATTTTGCGTTTTGAAGTCACTGCTGCCTCACTCCAGACCTGACCCTGCTCGTGTGGAAGAGTGGATCTGACAAAACAGGAGCTGGGAGGAAAATGGGAGCAAGGATAAAGCCTCAGGCAGGTTTTACTTTGCTGCTGCCGAAACTCCAGCTCGTGCCGGCGAATAATCTCCCCTGAGGTGGGAGGAAAGCCCCGTTATCGAACGGCCTTGGAGCACAAAGTCTGATTTCCCATTCCTCGCTTTTTTGCCCAACGATGAGGCCGGCCGTGCCGAAGCGCCGGGTGCCGCTTTGATGCGGATTTATCGACGGCTCCGTTAAAAGGCTGAGCGGGGGCGAGCAAGCTGGGCGTGAAATAGAAGTGGACAGCTCGGGCAGCAGAACTCGCGTGACCGAGAGCTTGGTTGTCGTGAAATCAAATTTACCGATGTTCAATGTGTTAAAAGCAAAACGTGGAAATTGGAAAATAATTTGGTGTGCAACCTTTGTCAAAAAAAAAACCCTACCAAAGTGCGTTTGGTGGCCTACGGGCTGATCTTCGCGGCCCCGGCGGGTTTAGGAGCTTTCTCACCGCTGGTGATGCTTCTCTGCACCTCCCTGACGAACTTCTTTCCGTTCCTAAAGGTCAGGTGTAAGTGATATTGCACAGAGCAAAAAAATAAAGGCAGCTACCCTCCCAAATCCCTGGTGAACTGGGCAAAACTGGTGCAAAAAAACCACCCCAACAACCCCGGAAGACGCAGATCCTACAAGTCGGTGTTGGACAACTTGATTTTTCCTACGTCCCGGTGGTTTGATCTCTAGAGGCCATCGCTGCGCAAGAGCAGCTCTCCGCTGGCTGGAACGTCCCATCCTCTCCCGAGGTCTCGTTGCATCCCGTCATGCCTTTCTGCTCCCAGAGTCAATCCGCGCTGCCCAAAATACATTTTAACCCGGGAGCTGCGGAGCACTCGGCAGTAGGCGTCAATACCATGGTTGCAAGAGCGGCGTTCTCTCAAGGCACCCACCAGCACCCGTGACTTTACTCCGCGGCCTCGTCCTCTGATTTGTGAGCGGTTTTGGGGAGCTCAAGGTGAGTTTGTTCACGGTAAAACTTGTTTTGGTGGAACTGAGAGCTGATGGGGGTAGCGGGGTTTAACTGGCAAAAATAACAGTGCTTTTCTTTTCCTCCATTTATTTCCAGTCGCGTTTTCCAACAGCGTGCGTCCTGCTTGTGTTTGTGTGCAGGGATTTGGGGGGGGAAAAAGCTTTGTATGTCAAAAATTAGAGGAAGAAAATCCCAGGCTGTGTGACTCAAATCAGCCACAATCAATCAAGACCTTTCATTTATCAGTGGATCTGACAACGCCTGGGTTTGTCAGAAGATGAGTAACTTTTGCTGCCCCGCGGAGCTGGGGTAGAGCTCTCACCAGCCAAGCTAGATTGGGAAGAAAAGTTGTGTTTCTTCCCAGTATAGACCCAGCTGAAGGGTGTTTTGCTGTTTCTCCTGCCAGCACCAGCTTCCTAAAATCCTCAGAATTCGCCCCATAACATTATTCCCAGGAAGCCAGGGCTTGTGGCTGATGTTATCCCTTAAAACGCCTGGATTTGGGGCTCGGTTGTCCATCCGGAGGTGTTTGCCCCTAAAATAAATCAGTTGTGCCAAAAGTGTTGAGTTAATGTGGTCAAAAAAAGTAAAAATAAAAATACCAAATCTGTTAAAATGAGAATAGCAACTGGGTCAAGGCTGGAGCCCGCGCTGGGCTAAGGATTGTCTGTGCCTTGGGGGAAAAATGGGTCAAGAATTCGGCAACCCAAGCAGAGCCAATCTGGACCCTACCCCGTTCGCTTTGTATTTTTAACCTTTTTGGCCTGAATTGGGATTTTTCTTCCCTAAAATAGGTGGGTAATGGTATGATATTGCCGTGGAAGGAGGGACGCGGAGAGGCCAGCTCTCCGATCGCTCTCAAAGTGACTTTGGGAGGCATCGACCGGGCTGCCATGAATAGTAACCGTTCTGCCGCCCAAGTCAAGTGTGAAAGGCAATCACTGGAGGTCAGATAATTAGGAGATTAATTAGCCTCCCTGGCAAAATCCAGAGACACTTGTACAGGGATTAAAACCGCAGGTTTGAAGGAAGGTATCTGGAAGCGGCAGCGTGTGTACGGTGTCAAATCTGCTGAGGAGATGGGGAAAAACAAACTCTGCTTTTGCAAAAATCGTTTTTTTCTCTGTGTGGGTCACCCCCAAAAATTAACCGGGCGTTTACTGCCAGGAGGCCGCCCCCGTTAGCTGACCTCGTGTCCGTAACAGCGCCGGCAAGTCCCTGCGACAATCTCTTACGCTTCACTTACGCCTTCCTTTGAGCAGCAGGAGTAAGAGACCGGAGACGGAACCCCGGTGAAATTTATCCGGATTTTCCGAAATATGGGGAGAGTGGAGGTGGAGCGCCGGCAGGGCTGAGCTCGCCGAGGCGAGCAGGACGCGGGCGCTGGCAGCAGGTGCCGGAGGGTGCGTCTGCAGGGAAGGTCCCAGCCCCGCAGTGATCCTCGCCCCGGCCGGGAAGAACCCTGTGATTTCACTGGGGCCACACATCAACAATTCCTGTTGCACCCTTTAAAGTCTCCTTCCTTTCTCCTCCCCACGGCTCAGCTCTCCCGGAGCGGCGGGACCATGCTGGAGGATGAGGATGGGATGAGCGAGAGGGGGCTCAGCAGCTCCAGGAGGAGATACGACGATGAGGAAGGTGAGTGAAACCCCCCTGGGATGCCCCAAACAGCAGCGGGGGCTTTCCTGCAGGCTGATGCACTGGATCTCCCAGCGCTCGGCTCGGCACATCCCGTTCACAAACTGGGAAAAGCTCCTGTGGGTGTTTTAAACTGGGATGAAGGCAAATATCTCCCTGGCTTTGTTTTTTTGGAAGTGAGAAACACCCAGATCTCCTCTCTAAAGCTTTTTTTTTTTCTCTTTCCCCCCCTCTCTAGATTACCACTCCATCTACATCGGGGTGCCGGTGCCTCGGGGCTACCGGAGAAAACGGCGTCGGCGAAGATCTGCTTCCAGCCGGGACAGGACGAGCGAGAGCGAGCGGCACTACGAGCACCAGGATCGCTCCGACACCGACGACGGCGGCCACGGCTGCTATGAGAGCGGCAACGACAACGCCAGCAGGACCAGTGAGTCGCCCTCAGGCTTCCCAAAAAAGCAGGAGGGGTTTTGCGGCATCGTTTACCGCGGGATTAAATCACCCCCATGCACCTTGCTTGCTCCGGTGCTTGCGTTTGGCACCGCTTTTCCCAGCACTTCCCATGTTTATTTTTCCCCATGGATGTCTCAGAGAGCCGGGCACAAGGTGGGAAATGGGATTTGAGGTTGTTTAGGTGATGGGTGGGCTGAAAAGACGTTGTCCTTGGCCTTGGGAGGATGCTGACTAGGAAATTTGGGTGCAATGGGGTCCTGGGGGTGCAACCATCCCCGGGCATCACACCTTGTTCCCGACAGGCTTTTGCCCGGGGTTTTTCCCGGCCTCATTAAATCTCCTTAGCGAAGATTAACATTTTGTACAGTAAAGTAGCTGTCAATCTCTTGGGTTTTGGTTTTTTTTTCCACTCCCCCCTATAGAAATTTACGTTTGGTTTTATGTCAAGCAGACCACGTCGTGGCTCAGCGGAGCGGGCAGGGGCTCGGCTTCGTTTTTCGCTCCAGAGAGGAAAGTTTTCCAGGTTTATTTTGCATGGAGAGAGGGTTTCTGTTTGCAGCTCCTTCAGTGGCGGCGCGAGCGGGGCCGCATCCCGTCCTTTCCACAGGCAGGGATGTAACACTGGGCCGGTTTTGGGGTGGGCAAAGTCATTTGATGGAGGAAAAAAACCCCCAAAAGCCACAACTCCGCAGCAGCCCTGCTTTCCCCCAAGAAATCGCCCTCATTTGGATGTTTTTTCCCAAAAAAAATCTCTGCCCTGAGCTTGGAGGGTTTGTTTTTTTTTACCTCTTTCTGAGTGGGAAACAAAAACCCTCCACAAAATAATCCCAACCCTTTGATTTCTGTCCTCCCACCTCTCCCGCCCTCCCCTTTCTCGCTCTCTCCATCCCGCTGCCGCCCAGAGCGCTCACCTCTCCTACACGCATCCCGTTTGATTTGGTAACTTCCCGTCATGAGAGCCGAAGGGAAAGGAAAGTGCTTTATATTCTCTATAATCTGCTCCTTAAGCCTTGGGAGTTTAACAAGCCTGAGTGGATAAAGGAGGAAGTTGGGGAGTTTGGTTTGGGGGGGTTTTTTGGTTTTTTTTTTTTTTTTTTTTTTTT
>WHYT01013382.1:0-27849 GCA_009806455.1 Tetrax tetrax | reverse complement strand
GCCGAGCTGGGTGCTTCCCCGGGCACGAAAGGGTTCTCCAGGTGAACAAACCCCGTGGATTTTGGCAAAGCCCCGGCGCTGTTGGTTTAGCAAGCGGCTCTTTGTTCGGGTCAGCGAGCGGCGAGGAAAGGAGGCGGCCGCTGCCGGGAAGCACGCGCTGTGTGTCGAGAGATGGGTTTATTCCTTAAACTGGGGGAGAATGGGGGGGAAAAAAGCTGAAAACACCCCAAAAAGCCCTTTATGTTCAAGCTTTTGTGGTTTCCGGTCGTTTAAAGCGTGTCGCAGCCCCGACACCCCGAAACGTGTCTCTGAGGGGGCCCTCTGGCAGGTGGGACCCGTTGTTTAGGGCACAAAAGGGGGAATTTGGGCCTTGGTGGGAGCAGCAACCACCGAGCCGAGGGTTTGCAGAGCTCTAACCCCTCCGCCCCCTCTCCCACCAAATTGCAAATCCCCCTTTTTTTGTACCCAAGGTGGGTATTTCCGGCAAACTCCCTTTGCCGCCATCCCGCTCGTTGCATTTGGTGTGAATCTGAGAGTTTTCAGGAAATTTACAGTTTGGGCTGCGGAGCAAAGCAGACGGCGTGAGGCTGGGGGTGTTGCCGCTATCGCACCCGATTTCATCCCCTTTTACGCGAACGGCACTCAGGCTTAAACAGCCAGAGCCTTCCGGGCACGTTGCCCAGCTCTAAAATTAACGGGAATATTAATAATGATCATAATGAAGCTTATGGAAGTGGAAGGAGGACTTGACAACAAGGCTTTAGACCCGGTGGTGGGGCTTAAAGGGCTTAAGGGGGTTAAGCAGGGCTCAGCCCGGAGCGCACGGGACATCCTCTTCTTTCACGGCCGCCGTGGGTTGGGTTTTGTCTGCTTTGGTGGGGGGACAGGGCAGTATTCCCGGTTTTTCCTCCTCTCACACGTGGGAATTTAATTATCTGCTTTTTTGAGTACCCTGTTCCCCGACTTTCTTATTCCTAGGGTTGGGAACGGGAGGATTCCGCTAACAAAGGTATTTTCCGAGCTGGATTGACTCCTGCCGTGTCAGGAGAGGGCTGAGACGCGAGATTTTATTCCAAATGCACCGTTTCCACGGAGCCTGGCACAGGGCCCATCGGAACCTCTTGTTCAAATCACGGGGCGACTGGGGAGTGATCCCATCCGTGCTGCGTCCGGGTGTTTGATTCCTCCCCGCAACCCAAATTATGAGGCTTTGCTAGAAATGCACACGAAGACGGAGAGGGTTAAAAGAAAACCCAGCGTGGCTTTTTTTCTTTCGGGAAGAGAGGGCAGGTCCGTCACCCTCCCGTGACCACGGGAATGCTCCAGAGATGAAAAACCCTTTTCCCATCAGGCTGGTGACGTGTGGCCGGTCCCCTTCCCAAAACACCGCGGGGAGCAGGAGGCAATAACTGCCCTCCCCAGTTTGGCCAGTTATTTGCAGCGAGAAGCTGGATTTTTCCGGCAGAAATGGTAAATTTGTGTAATTCCCCTCGAGTGATCCACGTTCCCCTCGGGGATCCGGTGGGCAGGCGTGTGCCGAGCCCTCGTGCCTCCCGATACACCGTGCCGGAGACAGGAAGGATTTGGTCGCTGAGGGCAGGCAGCTCTAACCTGGAAAACCAGGCTCCAGCGTAGGGAAAAATGTGGGATAACCCACGGATACGGGGCACACGATGCTTCTGGAAGGGGATTTGACTGTGTTGTGTGCAGGGGTGGCTGCATTCCTTGATTCCCAGTATTCCCCTCCTGGCTGCTACGCAGCCTCCGCTCATCCTTTCTGCCAGCATCCCGTATCTCCTTGCACAGGGAATTTGGGCCAGGATCACTTAGAGTTTCTCGACTCCTCAATATCTCTGATTTTAAACATTTTCTTGAAAATCTTTTTTTTTTTTACCCCAGGATCCTAAATACCCCTCCAGATCCCTCTTTAACCCCCAGGGCTTTCCATATGGGAATGGTGCAGGATCATCTCATCTCCGACCGATGACTTGGGGTTTTTTGTTTCTTTTTTTTTTTTTCCCCCCACCTCCGGCAGTGTCACCGGCTGCCGAACGCCTCCGCTACATCCTGGGGGAAGACGATGAACCTCCCAACCCCACGCTCTTCACCGAGATGGACACGCTGCAGCACGACGGCGAGGAGATGGAGTGGAAAGAGTCGGCCAGGTGAGGAGAAGGGAGATGCTCTGGATTGAAAATACGTCGGGTAAAAATCCCCTGCCCCTAAATTTCTCTGGCTGGAAGCGGGGTCAGAGAATGAGCATTGTTTTCCCAGTTGCAGCGGGAGAGCAAAGCCCTGCGGAAAGGGCTGGGAGGGGGAAAAAATGGGATAACATGCTGGGAGACTGGAGAACTGGAGCCAAGAGCTGGGAAATGGGAATGCGTGAGATAAAGAACATTTTCTTGGGTCTTTTTTTCTGCCTCACGCTTTTGCTGGCCAGGCCAAGAGTGAAATTTCTCCTGCCCCTCACGGAACGATGATAAATCCCCCCCAACTCCATCTTTGATAAAAGTAGTAGGGGAGGTGCAAGTGGCGTTCGCTGTATTGAGCCCGGAGCTCATCCAAAGGAAACCTCTCAAATCCCAGTGGGATTTTCTCCTCCTCAGCTGTGTAAGGGCTGGGGGTTTGTTTGGGAGCTTTGGGAAGGGAATCGGGGATGCTGATCCCTTTCCGCTCAGTGGCACACGTGGGATTTCCCAGTCCGGGTTTTGCCCAAGGGATGGGGAAGAGAGCAGGATCAGGCCCTGCGGGTGCTCATCCCGTCTCTTGGGCTGGTTTTTGGCATCACCAAAAATCTGGAAAGCTCTTAGGCACCTTCCTGGTTGCCAGCCCTGCCCAGAACGCAGCAGCGCAGGGATGCTGTTGCTGAAATCCTTTATTTTTCCCCCAATTTTTGCGTAAGTCTATCTCCTCACCCCTCCCCGCAAGCTCTCAGCGCTTGTGTTGAGATTTTCATCAGGGAGGGCTTGAGATGAGGGTTCCCAAATTCCCCCCGGGAGGAGGGAGGTTTCTCAAATCCTGCATTTCCGCTCTCCGGCGAGGAGCGGTTCAGCCTCTTTAGCCACGGGAGAGCGACTCCTCGGTGGGAGCAGCGCTACCTGCGGCTAAATCCGCAATAAATGGAAATAAATGGAAATAAAAAAAAAGCCAAGCCCAGCAGGGAGACGGGGTTTTGCTGTAGCCTTGGCGAAGGCATCACGGGATGCCACTCCCAGGGCGAAGGCGCCGCTGGAAACGTGTCTCGCGTCCCGCACGCCGCCCTGAGCTGCCACCCCGTGCGCGCGCTAATAACCCACTTTCGGCACGAAAACGGGGAGAAAAGGAAACAAAAAGCAACGTAATCGGCTTTGGGCGAGCGCCGCCGGGCTGTAGCGGGCGCTGCGGCGGGAAGCTTGAATTTTCTCCCAGTAAAAGCCGCGTTGTTAGGGCTGGAGAGAGGCCTTCTGCAGAGAAATCAGCGTGGGGAGCTTTGGAGTGACGGGCACTGGGGTCAAATTTGATATTTTTGGATGTGCTGGGGTTTTGTCCCCAAAATAAACTTTTTAATAGGGACTTTTGGGGACTTAATGGGGCTTTTTTAATAGGACACCCGGCATTTTCTCTTTGTGGTGGGGTTTTAATGCGTCCCGCTGCGGCCGATGCCAACCTGGGCTCTCTCCGCTCTTCCCCTGCGGCGTTCGGGAGCCATCAGCCATTCCCAAAACCCCTTCTCCTCCCTCATCCTTTCCGTCATCGGTGCCCTCTGCGGCGGCAGGAACCCAAATCCCAGTTGTACCAGTTAAAAGTTGTAAGGTTAAGCCCCGCGAAGGCTAATCCACGGAGCTTGCAAACCTCCCGGAATGGAAAAGCAGCTTTCTTCCCCAAATCGACATCTTGCCGAGAGCTGCCCACCTTCCCGGAGCCCAAGCCCTGTTCCCAGGGAGCTGGGAGAAACCGGCCACCGTTCCCAAATTTGCTCTGCAGTCTTTGGTTTGTGAAATTGAGGAAGGGAGGCGGGAGGGCTGATTTCCAAGGATTTCCAAACCCTCTCATCTCCCTCTCATTCAGTGGTGGAGCCGAGAGGTTTTTGCTCTGCTCTGCAATGATCTTACTTGATTTCTCCGTTCCCATCTGGAATAACAAGCCAAAATTTTGCAGGATGAATTAATTTAAAGCCACCAGCAGAAGGGAAGCGCCACAGGGAAAAGCAATTCCCATATTCTTTTCCCATACGCCGTCCCTGCTCCGTGCCCGTCCCCACAGCTGCCGTTCTCGTTCCAGGTGGATAAAGTTTGAAGAAAAGGTGGAGGAAGGCGGGGAGAGGTGGAGCAAGCCCCACGTGGCCACCTTGTCTCTGCACAGCCTGTTTGAGCTGCGGACGTGTCTACAGACGGGAACGGTGCTCCTGGACCTGGATGGTTACTCTTTGCCCCAAATCATAGGTACGAGCAGGTATCAGTGGCTTTGGGTGGGATTTTCCCCGCGTCCTAAAGTGCTGGGAACAGATGTAGATGCCTTTACTTGGTGCATGCAAATATAAACCAACTTGCACGGGAATAAGCAAAGACGGGAGTTGAGGGCCATCAACTTGGCTCACCAAGCGTTGACATGGGAGGGTTTGCGGTGGGGTAACCCGTGCGCCTCCCTCGTTCGGTGCTTGCAGATGATGTCATTGAGAAGCAGATCGAGGACGGTCTGCTCAAGCCGGAGCTGCGGGAGAAGATAAGCTATGTGCTCCTCAGGAAGCACCGGCACCAAACCAAGAAGCCAATCCACCGGTCCTTGGCCGACATCGGCAAGTCCGTCTCCTCCAACACAAGTGAGTCCTTGGGGTCCAACCTGTGCCCGGTTGCATCCTTGAGTTTTCGGTGAGCAAGCCTAGGGGGGAGGAAGATCTCAGGAGAAGGAAAGGGAGAAATCCAACCACTTGAAGCACCCAACAATTAAGAAAGACCCCAAAAGCTCTGCTACTGGTGGCTTTAAGAGCTGGGGGGTGGGTCATTGGGAACTGAAAGCCAAGGACATGTCTGCTGAGATGGACAACGTCATTATGTGACGGACAACATCGTTATGTGACGCAAAGGTTGTCACGTGATGGACAACAATGTTGGTGGTTGCTTGGCCAGGGAGCTTTCTGGCAGAGCAGCCTACAGACAAATCCAGTCTGCTCCGCGGTTGAACCTGCCTATTTTTGAGCCATTATAAAAGGGGATTTGTTTGTTTTCACGCTAGATTATTTACTTAGGTTTAAACAGAGGTCATCTGGTGGAGGCTGGGATTTGCCAGGCTTTGGCTGCTCCCTGGGTAGACAGAAACAGCGGCGCCCGAGCTCAAAGTGCACATGGAAGAGGTCATCAATAAGCAATATTCCCATCAATATTCCCATCCCCTGGCCATCATCCATGTCAAAGGACTCAATATTTGAGCTGACATTCGCCCGGAAGCTCTCAAAACGGAGCACAACTTGGAAGTGTTGAGCAGAGCAGCTCAACAAAACCGGTCCAGGTGGTTTTTCCCAAGGAAGACACAGCTTTGGGAGTTCAGGAGGTCTTCTGAGAATGTGCTGGGCCTGACACAGAAAATGCGTGGGGCTAAAGGGAATTCTTCAAGTCTTTATAGCGAAGTAATTCAGTTTAAGCATTTGAGATGAAAAATGGGAGGAGTTTAGGGAGGAGAAACCTTCAGGTGAAACTTGGTGGTGGCTGACGTAAATATTCTGAGATGTGAAGGTCGTGGCAAATTTCAAGTGTAGCTTTCTTTGAAGAATTATGAGATTAAAAAGCCAAATAAAGTGTTGGGTCTTCCTAAGTACCAGAAATTGCACTTCTAATGAAATATTGCGTTGATAGCCATGAAGAGAGCATTGGTGGGGCGTGAGGTGTGTGGCCTACTTGTATGGGGAGGCTTGGGTTGAGGCAATTCGTTCCTTGCCAATGGAAAAATTGCCATGGGTGGGATAAAAGTGCCAAAGAGACGGGGAGGGGAAAAGCAAATTCCCGGTGTGTGGGTGCTGGAAGGGTCACGTCTGTGCCGGGCAGCTGATTTTCATCCTCAGCATCACCCGGTGGTTCCCTGTGGCACCTTCAGCTTCTCTAACGGCTTCTTTCCCCCAGCCCGCAGCCCCGTCCGGAGCCCGGCCGCCGGCGCCGCCTTCCACCGCTCCACCGAGGATCTGCGGATGCGGCAGAGCACGAGCTACGGCCGCCTGCGTAAGGCGGGGAGAGTGGCGGGGAGGCGGGAACGGTCCTAAAAAAAGCAGGAAATGAAAAAAATAAAATCAAGTTGCCGTATGAGGGTGGGGAAATGCAATTACAGCCGTAAATGAGGTGTGGTTTGTGTAACCAGAGGGGGACAGATATCAGAAAAACTCAGATTCCTGGGTTTTCATCGTATTTTACTCGGTTTGCAAGCCCAGCTGTGATAAATAACGTTGGTTTTCTTCGCGCTGAAGTCCTCCCACCACGTTTTCTCCTTGCACGTGGGGCTGAAATCGGGCTGCGCCTCACGGGGCGTCGGTCTCACCTTCCATCTCTCATTTCCGCCAGGTCACGCGCAGAGTCGCAGCATGAACGACATCTCGGACACGCCCAGCACCGACCAGGTAATCGTCCCCGAAAACACGAGCGTGACGCTGCGAGGAGCGCGTCATCCCACGCAAGCCGCAGTGCCGAGGTCCATGTGAGCCTTGCGCGGCCGCGCTCGGTCGATAACCGCACAAATTCCTAATTAGGGAAATTAATACACGTATCGATCCCTGCTAACTCATGGGGAAGCTGTCCCAGAAAAAAAAATACCTGAGCGGAACGCGGAATTAGGGACATGGCGGGATGCTGCTGTGATGGAGCTTGAGGTCCTCAGGGTGGAGAAAAAAATTCCTTCGAATCTTCAGGCAGGGAAGAGGAAGGGCGCTTGGAAGAGCGCAGGGATCCTACAAGAGCCATTCCCTGCCTGGGTGAGGGCAGTTGCAGAGGAGAAATCCCAACCAAGCCCTTGGGGTTGCAAACATGGATGCAGCTCTCATGATAACAGGCTGGAAAACAGAGGCAGGCTCCGATTTTCCCTCCTTTTCCAGCGTGATGGACATGGGTTTCTCCACGCAGAGCTCAGCCCGGAGTCCGTCGGGGGGATTTGCCCTCCCTGGTTTGTGGGGATGGAGGTGGGGCTGCTCGGGCAGATCTCTGCCGTTCTTTTGCTCCGAGTCCCATCTGTGTCCTGATCCCAAGGATATTTAGCTGGGAATTGTCGATGCATTATTTGGCCGTTTCCCTGATTCTATTTGTGCGTGGTTTCAGCATAAACCAAAGGGAACGCCAAACGCAATGCGCGTTTGGAGGGGACAACGCGGGATGACTTTTCCCCAGGGATGTCCTTGCTGGCTTTCCCTGCCCCGGTGGAATTTAGGGGAAAGCCAAGGATGGAAATCCATCCGTTACTGGGAGCCACGGGCGGGGACGCCACCGAATCAGGGAGGCAGAAGGTTTCCAGGGCACCTTCCTAAATCAGAGCTGCAATAACGCCAGCTGCCCGCTAACGAACCCCAAATATCAGCCTCCAGCGGTGGGGTGCGGAGGGTTAATCCCAAAATATGCAAAGCATTTCGATTTAATCACCCTGTTAGGCCCACTACAAAGGGACTTTTTAAGTGTTGCTCCAAGCTTAGTGGTCGCTGTTCACTCCTGCTCTGGCTTTTTCCAAGCCGCATTGGAGGAGTTGCTTTATTATTAATTTTTTTAATTTTTTTTTTTTTTTTTCCATTTGGGTTTAAAAGATTAGAAAGGGGAGAGCTTGCTGCTCACATGCCTCCCCTCATGCTGGCGTATAGATTATCATAACACCCTGCCCGGGCTGGTATTGAACCCTGTCAGGGGAATAATGAGAGAGCTGCAGGGGAGACGAGACCCGGGGAATAAATCCATGAATGAGATTTCCCACTTCCATTATTCATTCCTGCTCCGAGAATGAGACTGAGGGGGGAACCAGCTACAAAAACATCCCCCGCGCACGCGCCGAGCGGCGTTTCTGCGTTGCGTAGGGTCTTGGGGAGCGGGGGGGTTGCAGGGACTCTCAAAAATCTGTGCTGGCTTGCTCCAGGATCCGTCATTTTTGGCTCAGATTTGCTTCATCCCCTTTTGCAAACCGCCCGGTTGCACGTGGCGTTAGGGAGCCCCCAGCACGGGGTTCTAACTTCATCTCGGACTTAGTGATGGTTTGGAATAACGAAGCAGCTCAGGAATTCTTGTTGCTTTATTCTTGGATGTGGCTCTTGAATCCCCACCTCTGGGAGTCCCGGACCATCAGGGATCGAGAGGTTTGAGCCTACGGCGTCAGCTTTTGGGGTGTGCAAAAGAGGGGGAAAAGCCAAATTTCAGCAACCACGCCCTTCCCCACCTTCGTCTTTCCAACAGCTGAAGAACAAGTTCATCAAGAAGATCCCCAAGGATGCGGAGGCCTCCAACGTGCTGGTGGGAGAAGTGGAGTTCCTGGAAAAGCCCTTCGTGGCTTTCGTGCGGCTCCTCCAGGCGACGATGCTGGGAGGGGTGACGGAGGTGCCCGTCCCCACCAGGTGAGCACAATTCCTTTGGGTCCAAAGCGCCGAGCGGTCTCGTGACACGGATGCCGGTGGTCTGAGGTTGCCAACGTGGCGCCTTTCCCTTCCCAGGTTCCTCTTTATTCTTCTTGGTCCTGCGGGAAAAGCCAAATCCTACAACGAGATCGGCAGAGCCATCGCCACCCTCATGGTGGATGATGTGAGTAGATGCAACACCCAGCCCGTAACAAGGTGGGACATGTGCGTGCTGGACGCCGTTCCCAGGCTGATGCCTCTCCTCTCTCAACCCCCAGCTGTTCAGCGACGTTGCCTACAAAGCCCGGGATAGAGAAGACCTGATCGCCGGCATCGATGAGTTTCTAGATGAAGTCATCGTCCTGCCGCCCGGCGAGTGGGACCCCAACATTAGGATTGAGCCACCCAAAAAAGTGCCCTCAGCTGATAAGAGGTGAGTGGGAGATGTGAGGACACTGCAAAATCTCCGTTACCCCCCGGGGCTGAGCAAATTCAGCTCTTGATCTTTCCGAATTTGCCCCAAAACCCGAGCTGTAGTACAGGTGGAGAGCGTCACTGTGGCCTCGGTCGTTGTCCCTGCGTCAGGACCAGCGTGGTAGGGCGGGTGCCGTGGCCGACACCGATGACTTTCTCCTGCAGGAAATCGGTTTTCTCGCTGAACGAAGTGGGGCAGATGAACGGCACGGCCGGTGGGGCAGGCGCCGGGGGCGGTGGAGGAGGCAGCGACGATGGGGAGATGCCCGAAGTTCATGAAATTGGGGAAGAGCTCACGTGGACCGGCAGGTTAGCAAGCGCCCCACCACCCAAAAAACTTCAGAGGGTGCCAGCGCCCATCAGCATCTCCTGCTGGTTCACCCCGCGGTCTCCTGGGGCACAGAGGGGCAGAATCCTTTTGGGGACAGCAGCACGCTATCTATTTTGGTGCAAGGCCCATGTGTCTGGTCCTTGGTGGTGTCTCCCCAGGTTTTGTGGTGGCCTCTATTTGGATATCAAGAGGAAGCTGCCCTGGTTCCCCAGCGACTTCTATGAAGGCTTTCATATCCAGTCCATCTCCGCCATCTTGTTCATCTACCTGGGCTGCATCACCAACGCCATCACCTTCGGGGGCTTGCTTGGAGATGCCACGGACAACTACCAGGTTGAGTCCGAGGAGTGGGGAAGTCACTTTGGCTTGGGGATGGCAGGCAGGGATGGGATGGGATGAGATGGGTTGCGCCAATGGGAAATCTGATGCCCAGTGGGACTGGGAGTCCTGAAATACCTGTGGGATGGGAAAACCCATCTCAACGGCAGTGCCAGGAGCAAGGGGACGTGTCCCAGACATCCTCTGTGGGTCCAAGCAGAGGTCCGTAATTCCCATCTCCAGCCGGGGTGTCCGTGGGGACAGCATCACCATAACGCTGGGTCTGGTCCATCCCCAGGGCGTCATGGAGAGCTTCCTCGGCACGGCGATGGCCGGCTCCATGTTTTGCCTCTTCGCCGGGCAGCCGCTCATCATCCTCAGCAGCACCGGCCCCATCCTCATCTTCGAGAAGCTGCTCTTCGACTTCAGCAAGTAGGTGCTGGGCGAGGCCAGGGGGAACCAGGACCCACCCGTACCAGGATGGGAGCTGTCCCCCGCCCCGCGGCGTGCTCTCACGGGGCTCCTCTCCCCTCATCCTGGCTTTCAGAGGCAACGGCATCGACTACATGGAGTTCCGCCTCTGGATCGGCTTGCACTCTGCCCTACAGTGCCTTATCCTGGTGGCCACCGACGCCAGCTTCATTATAAAGTACATCACCCGCTTCACAGAGGAAGGCTTCTCCACCCTCATCAGCTTCATCTTCATCTACGATGCCATCAAGAAGATGATCGGAGCCTTCAAGTACTACCCCATCAACTCGGACTTCAAGCCGGACTACGTGACCATGTACAAGTGCGAGTGCGTTGCTCCCGACCCAGGTGAGTACACAGCTTTTTCGGCGCCGGATGGGGAAGATGAAGGGGATGGGGTGGGCCCTGCCACGGAGAAATCCCGCTGGATCGTTGGCCAAGGACACGGATGGAGGCAGCTACCCGGTCAGCGTGGGGTGGAGAGACGACCTCCTTCTCCTCCTCCTCCTCCTCCTCTTGAGGGTATTTTTGTGCAAGATGGAAGTAGAGCATTGTCCCTCATGGATGAGCGTGTCGGTGTTTGCTGGAACACAGCGAATGGTGCCAGAGAGCCGGGGCCTCAGCCTGGAGCAGCCGGATCTGGATGGATAAAAAGGAAATATGGAAAAAAAAAGACATTTTAGATCATTAATTCAACCTGCTGCCGATGGAAACTTGGTCTCCAGAAAATGCACTGGAGGGGTTTTGTCCGCGCCAGTGTCCGGGACACCCTGGATGTCCCAGTTGGCTGTGGAAACCACCTTGGACTTGGTTTTTCTCCTCTTCCTTACTCCTTTTCAAAAAGGAGAGGCCGTTGCGCTCCGAGCAGACGATCTTTTGACGGCTCCTCTGGTTTTGCTCCTGGATAGACGTACCCGACGATCCCTGGTCGGAACGGCGCGGCTCGGGCGTGACCGCCCAGCATGGAGCGGAGATCTTCGTTTTGGGCCAGTGCCAGCCACCGCCTGCTCTCAGACGAGCTGATTTGTTTAAAAAGCCGGAATGCTAACAATTTTGGGGAGCATCAGCTGCAAATAGAGGTGCGACGGTGAAGCTCTCCCCAAAAACGCAAGCGCCCGTGATGTGCCTCCCAACACCTTCTGTCGTCGCGAGAAGAGCCCTTCCCGACCTGCTGTGATGGAAATAACATTGATTTGGTTTAAGTTTCCATTTTTCCTCAACTTCTGTTTATCAACCGCCCGCCGAGTGACGCGATCCCCTTGGATTTTGCAAGCCCTGCGCGCGGCGGGGAGCACCCGCGGACGACGCAGTCCTTTCCGAAGCGAAACCCTCCCAAATCCGACCTGCGGGACAGCGCAGCCCGGTGCCCGCCGCCATCCCAAGGGGGGAAATATCCCAAACGAGACCCCGACCACCTCTGTCTGCCCAGCAGCGCCCGCCGCCGCGCCTCGCACAGCGGGACGGCGAAGCTTTAGCCTCCGGGGAGATCTCCCCCTTTTTCCAAGCCTCCGTCCCAAGAAAATCCCAGGCGGCCGAGAGAGATTTGCACCCCAAAAACCTCAAACCTCTTTGCGACCCCGTTCCTCACCCTCGCTGCCCCGGCACCCGAGGCAGCGACGCCCACCTTGGATTTCCATTCCCCTTGATATTGAGAAATTCTGTTTAATTCCCCCTACATCCTTTTTTTTTTTTTTTTTTTAATTTTTTTTTTTTTAATTAGTTCTGATTTTTTATTATTATAACTGATTTGTACCATATTTGTCTCTGCTGCACACATCAATTTGGGCTGATTTCAATCTCAAGTGAGTATCGCCTTCTAAATATTAAAATTATTTTAATATTTGATACTCTTCCCCCGTGGGGGTTTTGTTGTTATTTTTTTCCATGTATTTTACTTTTCTCTCCGCTCCGATAAAGGGGTTTACGTAGAGCCAGTGGTGTGCTACCCTTGAAGCTGTAGAAATCACAAATAAGGCCAATTTTTGGAAAAAAAATAAAAGATTATGGAGGAAAAAATAATAATAATAATACTAATAATGCTTTTAATGCTGGGCTCCAATCTTCTGCCCCCGCGGTTTTAAGACGTGGGTGTCGGGACGTTCGACCCCGCTGCTGGCGGCTTCCCCGGCAAGCTCCGAAAAATTTTAGGAGCTGGGAAGTTGCTAAAAATACTTCACCCCTGGCACTCGCCGGCCCCGGAAGGAGAAGCCGCCGAAGGAGAAGCCGCCGGCGCGGGGGATTAATCGGGGCGAAGTCGCCGCGGGGTTAGAAACGGGGGTTTTCTCCCCGAATCCTGCTCCTCCCTCGGGATGCCGATCCCGCGCGGCGCTCGGAGGACGCGTTCGGCCCCGCGTCCGCTTTGGCGTCGGCCGGGCTGAGCCACGCGAAGGCGGAAACCTCGCGCTCGGCCCAAAACCTCAGTAACAAACTCCTTTCCCGCAGCCAACGCGACCTCGTTCGATGCTCCGGCTCCAGTGGCACCAAACACCACTAACGTTTCTCTGGTAAGCCGGCTCACCCATCCCCACGGGAAATTTGGGATGAGGGAGGGCGAATCCAAAGGGCTTTCGCGCCCGGGGAGCACCGCTTGTTATCTCGGAGCGACGGAATCACGGGATTTGCCTTGATTTGGGGGCTCGGTTGGGCTCGGCGGCGCCGTATCCCCATTTTTTCCCCAAATTCATAGCAGCTCCGGGGTTTTCCTGTGGGTACGGGGCTCCCAGCAGCGGCAGCCCTGGGAAATACGGCTTTCCTTGGGCACTGCAGTTGCTCAGACTGCTGAGTTTGCAATTTTTTGGCCGGGAAATGCCTTTTCCTTGCCTGCTGCAATTACAGAAAATGCTAATTTGGCTCTTTTGGCTGGGAAATACCTTTTTCCTTGGGCGCTGCGTTTATCTAGGATGCTAATTTGGCTTTTTGTGGCTGGAAATACCCTTTTCCTTACATGCTGCCCTTACTTAAAATGCTAATTTTCCTTTTCTGGGGGGTTTCTCCCCAGTACAATGCTATTAACCTGACAGCTCTGGACTGGACCCAGCTGAGTAAGAAGGAGTGCCTGAAATACGGCGGCAGCTTAGTGGGCAAATCCTGTAAATTCGTGCCTGACCTGGCCCTCATGTCCTTCATCCTCTTCTTCGGGACCTACTCCATGACCTTGACGCTGAAAAAATTCAAATTCAGCCGCTATTTCCCCACCAAGGTAAGGAAAGCGCTGGGTTTTACCTTCTTTTTTTTTTCCAAAAAGTGGGAAAAACGAGAGCCGCCGCTCTCTTTGCTGAATGCGAAGAGCTCCGGGAAAATAAATCTGTATTTTTAGGAGACGTTGGTAGCAATTAGGAGAAGCCTACTCATTTTTGGCCACTGATTTGGCTCTCACGTGCTGAATAACCCATCAGCTTGCCATGAGAAGGGGAAAAAACCCCAACAATCTGCATTTTGTGGGTTATATCCCGGTTATCCGTGGGTGAGCAGAGCTGGAAAGCCCGGAGTAAGGATGGTGAAGCAGGAGCAAACCTCTCCATCCCATTAATTAGCCTCTCCATCCCATTAATTAGCCTCTCCATCCCATTAATTACCCTTTCCACCCCCCTTTCCCCGTCTTGCCTCCAGGTCAGGGCTTTCATTGCCGATTTTTCCAACGTCTTCTCCATCCTCCTCTTCTGCGGCGTGGATGCATGCTTCGGGCTGGACACCCCCAAGCTCCACATCCCCAGTATCATCCAGGTTCGGCCGCGCCGGGAGGGCACCGCTCCCCTCTCCGCCCGCGCTCTTTTTCCAGCTCCTCACTGGTTTTCGGGGAAAACTGTGGCTCCTGCGGCACCTGGGCACCTTCTTAAAACCTGCTTTCTTTTCTGAGGGCACGTTCTAATTCTCTGACTTTTTTTTTCTTTCCTTTTTCTCTTGTTTTTCCCCCTTTTTCTCTTTCTCTCGCTCCCGGCAGCTGCGTAAGCTTATTAGCGATTTCTCTATCTTTATGTCCATTCTAATGTTTGTGGGGCTGGATGTGCTTTTCGGACTCAACACCCCAAAGCTCCAAGTGCCTACTGATTTTAAGGTAAAAAAAAAAAAAAAAAGCAATAAAATCCCTTTTCCGGAAGCATTACCGGGAATCTCATCTTCCTCCCCCATCCTGAGAATCGCTGGCAGTGACGTGGGGCGTCCCAGTGAGCGTCCGGGGAAAATTTGGCGCTGAAGCGTGGGACCTCTGGGGGCGGCTTGGGTACCTGGTGGTGGGATTCAGGGATGGGGTGCGGGATTCGGGGATGGGGTGCGGGATCCGACGATGCTCAGGGGCGATGCGGAGCTTCCCGAAATGTCAGCATTTGGGTTTCCCCCCACAGCCCACCCGCGTGGACCGAGGCTGGTTTGTGTTTCCCTTCGGGAAGAACCCGTGGTGGGTTTACCTGGCCAGCGCCCTGCCCGCCCTCCTCGTCACCATCCTCATCTTCATGGACCAGCAGATCACGGCCGTCATTGTCAACAGGAAGGAGCACAAGCTGCGGGTGAGCCGGCGCGCGGCCCGTGCCAGGGGGCACGGCGTCGCATCGCGTACGGGGAGGGGGGTTCGCAGGGGTTCACCCCGTCCTTCACCAGCTGCTTTTTTGGGGGGACTGAGCCTCCGGGGTGTTAAATTCACCCAGTGGGGTGACGTGGGGTGCGCTGCAGCAGTTCAGGGTGACGCGGGGTGGCGATGTGGGGTGCATCAGGGTGACGTGGGGAGCTTCAGGGTGACGTGGGGTGACGCAGGGTGGCGATGTGGGGTGTAGGAGGGTGATGTAGGGTGTTTCATGGTGACATGGAGTGCTTCAGGGTGCCTCAGGGCGATGCAGGGTGCAATGTGGGGTGGGTGAGTGCAATGTGGGGTGCACCGCAGCGATGATGGGCGTAGCAGGGTGATGCAGGGGGCACTGTGGCGATGTGGGGCGCCTCAGGGCGATGCAGGGTGCTTCAAGGGGTGCGATTGGGGCGTTGCAGGGTGCATCCCAGGGGAAACCTCCCCCTTGCTGGGCTCTGGGGTGAATTCAGGAGCGGCTTCATGAGCCGTGTCGCCCCCCCACCCCGACCCTGCTGGGTGCTGTGTTGCAGAAAGCAGCGGGCTACCACCTGGACCTCTTCTGGGTGGGCATCCTGATGGCCGTCTGCTCCTTCATGGGGCTGCCCTGGTACGTGGCGGCCACCGTCATCTCCATCGCCCACATCGACAGCTTGAAGATGGAAACGGAGACCAGCGCCCCGGGGGAGCAGCCCCAGTTCCTGGGCGTCAGGTGAGGAAGGCTCGGCCGCGCTCTTCCTCGGGTCCAGCAGCAGCGTGGTCCAGCCAGCGCAGCCTCATCTCCTGCTTCTCTCGCCGTTCCAGGGAGCAGAGGGTGACGGGCATCATCGTCTTCGTGCTGACAGGGATTTCTGTCTTCCTGGCCCCTATCCTGAAGGTAAAACACCCCCGTTCCCCGCTCCCTGCAGATTTTTGGGCACCTGGGAAGAAAAGGCTGGGCTGGATATTTTTTCCCCGCTCCCCATCCCCGGGAGCTGCCGCCTCCCTTGCCGTAAGCGCCGTTTTCTCCGTGTCCCCAGTACATCCCCATGCCGGTGCTGTACGGCGTCTTTCTGTACATGGGCGTCGCGTCGCTGAACGGCATTCAGGTAAGCGCTTCTCCTCCTCCTCCTCTTCCTCCCTAATGGCCATGAAGGGGTCCGACGCCAGGGCAGAAAGGGGGATTTTGACCCCCAAATTTGCATGCGTCCAACATTTCCAGCTGTGTATCCAGCAGGTATTCAAAACGTTCCCAAATTTCCCCATTTTGGGGATGAAAAGAGGGTTTATCTGGGCAAACTGGGAGGCTGGGGCATGGGGCCGAGGGGTAACGCCAGCCTTCATCCCACCGCCAGTTTTGGGATCGCTGCAAGCTCTTCCTCATGCCGGCCAAGCACCAACCCGACTACGTCTTCCTCCGGCACGTGCCGTTGCGTCGCATCCACCTCTTCACGCTGGTGCAGATCATCTGCCTGGCCGTCCTCTGGATCCTCAAATCCACCGTGGCCGCCATCATCTTCCCCGTCATGGTAAGGCTCATTTGTCTTTTCTTTTATTTTTTTTCTGAGATTTAAGGAAATTTTGGTGGTCGCCAGGTCTCAGGATGCGAGATGCTCTCCCCTCTTAGATCTTAGCGCTGATCCTGGTGAGGCGGCTGCTGGATTTTGTCTTCTCCCAACACGACCTGGCCTGGATTGACAACATCATCCCCGAAAAGGAGAAGAAGAAAGAGGATGACAAGAAGAAGAAGAAAAAAGGCAACAAAGGAGACAGCAGCAGCGATGAGGAGGTGGGTGAGGGGCTCCCGTGGATGGTGGGAGCATCCCGGACTGGTTGGGGAGGGAAAGGTCCCACCAAAACCTCCAGGTCGGTGGATTTGGGATGAGTCTTTGATTTGTGGAGGTGCTCACTGCGTGTGTGGGACCGGTTGGTTGAGGGGCTTGAAGTGATGCTCAGGGGCTGGCCGGAGGCTCCAGGGGATGCTCAGAGCATCCAGAAAGCTGGAAAATCATGGAAAATCATGAAATCATGAGGGTAAAGAGTAAAAAAATCCCACGACACCCATCGGACGGTGGCAAAGCATCGTTAACCCGTGCAACCCCCTGCTGCAGACGCTTCCCCGGGCAGAAGGGCTGGGAGTTTATTTGGGAAGAGGAAGGCAAAACCTCTTCCTCCTCCTCGTGCACCCGCCTCCGGAGGTTTTGGGTCCCTTCGGGTGCTCCGGGCAGTCTCGGAGCCCACCCAGGCACTGCTTTCACCCAGTTTCCCCACTTTCTTCCCCAGTTTCCACCTCCCTCAGTCATTAAGATCCCCATGGAGCCCCTGCCAGCGCAGCCCCGAAACGGGGGTCCCCATTGCCTCAGCCGTAAGTAACGAGCCCAGGAGCCTCTGCCACCTTCCCTCCCGCTTCCTAACCCCCCCCCGCCCCGCAGCGGGGTCCGCTCGGCACTAACCCCGCCGAAAGACGCAGCCTGGATCCGGCCCGCCGAGGTTCGCTGTGTTCGGATCGAGAGGATGCAGCGGGCTGGGCGCCGCTGGTGATTTCGTACGGCAGGCGGCTAGGAAACCGGAGACGTCCTGGGTCTCCCCTTGAGCCGACGCTGACGGGGATTTTTTTTTTTTAAATAAAGATTTTTGGGAAGGTTTTGAGCCCCTAAAACAGGGGATGTGGAGCTTGTGGCTGCATTCTTCTGGCTACAGAAGCAGATGCGTTCAGTTTGGCTCAAACCTTCTGCTCTGAGCTGGTGCAAAGCCAGCCCTGACAAAAAAAAAAAAAGCAGAATAAAATTGGATGAGTTAATTCCAGCTCGGGGCCAGGTTGCGTCACGATGCCGGCAAGTTCTAACGCGGTAATTCATTGACTCTGTCCTCAAGCTGCTGCTAGCAGGGGCTGCTGGGGCCTTTCTTGTTCTCTAATCACCCCCAAATCAACTTTTTGGGGCGCTTTTCTCCTCCTCCCGCCGCCCGGACGATGCTGAACCCGGCGGAAGGTCGGAGGGGGGGATGTGTGGGTTTTGGGGGAGGCTCCTTCCTCACCTGGGACGTGTTTCCTCTCCCTGTCTCCGCAGGAAAGAGGTCCTCCACCTGGAGCTTTGCGTTCTGATTCCTCCCCGAACGGTTCAGACCTGGATCGCAGGTAAACGCCGCCGAAGGGGCTCCCCTGGCTCCAAGGGGAGCAGCGCCCGCGCCGGGAAACGTTTTTGGGGTCACTGACCAAGGCTCCTGGCTGAGCATCGCTCGCTCGAGCCGGCTGCCGCCATCCTCGGGTATTTCTGAAATATTCTGAGTATATTTTCACATCTGACTCCTGAAAATGGGGGATTATTCTCCACTTTGAGCTGCAAATTCCACAGATTGTCCATATTAAAGGCAAAAATATCATACTTTTATGAATTTTTATTGGTGGTAGCATCACCCAGAGCCCTTGCCTGGGGTGGTTTTGGGGTGCGGGTACCCGTGCCTGGACGCTCACTTCCCTCTCTCCTCCTCCTCCTCAGTATTACGCTTCACCTGAAGATTTCGTGCCCGTCGTCTCCCGCCTTTAACTACTCCCGAAACCCCATCTGCGCCGTGCCCCAGGTGAAGATAGAGATGGAGTCGGACTACGAGGACACCGACACCGAAAAGCCACCTCGGGACATGGGCAGTGAGACCACGCTATAGTCCCCGCAGCGCTCCCTCTGCAATTTTTATATATATATATAGAGATATTTATATATTCATATATATATATATATAAAGCAAATTGGGCTTATTTTTCTATGTGAGATGGAGGAGAGCGCTGGCCCCGGGGGTCCGTCGCTACGGTAGTTTTTAGCGTCGCGTGTTGTTGAATTTTCTCCCTTTCTGCCGGGCGAAGGCGTCGCCGCTGGTGGCGAAATGGGGCTGAAAAGGTGGAATTGGTGATTTTGGCCTCCGCTCGCCCCAGAACCGCGGTTGGGCTGGAGAAGCTGAAGGCGGCTGGGGCTGTGGGATGCTCATGGGGCTGGTGGGGAAGGGAACTGCGCTGGGGTGATGTTTTTGAGGGGGATTTTTGGGGCGAGGAGGCTGAGAAGGACGAGGGAGCGCGCGTCCCTGCTCCCTGAAAGGGCAGCGCGGCTCTCAAGGAGTCTTGGTTCGTGAAGGGGATGGTGCACGGGGCTTTGTGTCGGCAAGAGGACGCCGGTCCAAGCCCACGGCAACGGAGGGTGGTCCCTTCTTTGCAGCAGGGATGCAGGAGGGACCCCGCTGGGGCGGATGAGTAGAGGATGAGGAGGCACAGCAGGGCTGTAAAGGAGCCGGTGGCCTGGAGCGCTGCCCCGGGAAGAGGAGGAGGAAAAGCAGCTCAGATTTAGGGTTGTTACTGCTTGAGGGAGAGCAGAGCGGGGAACGGGGCCTTGGTTTCCGCAGGGAGCAGGGAGAGGTTGCTGCAGCGGAGCCCTTTGGTCGCCCATCCCCGCTGTCCTCACCCGCAGCTCTCCCAGGGCAACCCTGGCCCCGGGGTTGGGAACAGCCCCAGGATCCCCCCCGGCCCTGCGCGAGGGGCTTTGCCCCCACGGTAGCTCCTCGCCCCGGTTACCTGCGCGTGGTTTAACAGGGAGGGGAGAGCAAGCGCATCCCCCCGCCGCGTACCCACCCGTGCTGTCGGGCTCGCATCCACCAGCTCCCGGCTTGGTCTCTGCCGGCGTTTCGGCTCCGCGCGGGGCTCTTCCCACCCGCCGCTGCCTTCGGGCCCTCCGGGAGGGGACGGGAGCAGGTTGGGTGCCCACACCAGTACCGAGCTCTGTTAGGCTCTGCCCAGCTCTCACCACTTTTTTTTTTTTCCAGCAGCGCTGAGGCTTTTAAAGGTTTTTTGTTGGTTTTTTTTTTTCCTTCCATGGGCTGAGCCCAGCTGTGTTTCAGAAACACCGCTCTGAATCCGCCCCCTCAGATCTGTTTCTTTTACTCATTTTTGCTAGATGGATTTTTTTTTTTTTTTTTTTTTTTTTTTTGTATATGAAAACCGTGGAGCGTCTCGGATTTGCCGCCTCCGCTGCGGTACCGCTTTAGCCGTTTTGTATTTATCGGTGATACAACCCAATAAACTCCTTTCACTGAGTCTCAGCTCCTGGTGTGTTTCTGGCGCAGCGTCCTCCCCCCTCAGCTTTCCTCCCCCCAGGAGAGCCTTGCGTGTGGGGTTCGGGCCGGCTCCCCAGCACCACTCCAACCCTCTCCTGCTCCCAGAAAGGTGGGAATCGCTCTTTCCAGGGAACACGCAGCCGCCTGCTTCTCACAGAGAGGAAGGAGGAGTCCAAGATTTCGCCTCGCTGCCCAGGAACAACGCTGCCTGTAAGTTTTTCCGTCCTTCCCGAGGCACTGTGACCCCAGGTAAGGTTAATGTGCACCTGGTAATTAGAGCTTGCAAACAGCCTCGTTAGAGGACTGAGTTTACTCTTCCAGCTGGATGCAGTTAGGAAACAGAGCCAGGAAGCTGAACAGGTTTTGTTCAGGCATCAAAGTAAGAGATCTTCTTACTTCTGAGCTGCACAGAGCAGTTGTGTCCCAGCTGAAAGGGGGGGAAAAGCCAGACCTAACCCCCCACCCCGGCAGAGCAGGAGGGAGTTCCCCCACAACTGCTTCCAGGAGCTGGGGCTGCTCTCTGTTTCTGGGAAAGGGGGAAAAACGCGCACAGTAATAATTCTTGGCCACAAGCAGGGGGTTTGGTTTTTCTCTTTCTCATACTTTATTTAGGGTTAGCCTGCATTATTCACTAAGTACTTGCACGCTTTACAACACAACCCAGGAAACCTGTGTGTGCCTCACGGACACCACCGGGCCCAGCGCTCTTCTTTGGTTAGGAAAAAAAAAAAATTAAAAAAAAGGCTTTATTTAAAAAAAGAGTCACCACCCAAAGAGCAAAATCCAGCTTAGCTGCACACTAGAACATGTTACAACAGATCTGCCGCTGCCCAGGGCCCCACACCGCCTGGGAACAGCTGTAGGGCTTTTTTTCTCTTCAAGTAACTTCTTCTCCAGCAGAGCTTAACTCAAACAAAACATCCAGCACGGAGTAGAAGACTACAGCACGCGCCACCAGCAAGCAGTCCAGGCAGAGGGAGCATTTCTGAGAACAGAACCATGAAGGCCATGGCTTTTGCACAGGGGAGGAGGCCTCTGCCTCCCACGGGCTCCCCGGGAGCCGCAGGCCCCGGATCCCGACCGCTGCCTGGTCCCTGCCGGAGCAGCGCCGGCTCCCCGGAAGAGCCGGCGTAAACACAAAGCAGCTTTGCTAGCAGGAGCAGGCCAGGAGCGTAGACACTTACGCCTTAGGACAACTCGTGCACATGCTGCAGCTTCCAATAAATATCTGCAAATAGGAGATTCCACTTCCCACCCAATAAATAAAAATATTGCATTTTCTATCGGCCTGTTTGGGAGTTCAGTTTGGAATGTTGTTTTCAGTGCTAAACAGAGAGAGTCCCACGTTACGCAGTTAACGCTTCCAGCTCTTTGGGTTTCAGCAGCTTCTTGGCAGCGATGATGGTGTTCTTCATCAGCATGGCGACCGTCATGGGCCCCACTCCCCCCGGCACCGGGGTGATGTAGCTGGCTTTCTTCTTCACCCCTGAGGAAGGAAAGCCGGAGCTGAGCACGCGCCTCAGAGCGGCCGCGCCGGGGCTGCCGGGCCAGGATGAAGCCCTGAGCAGTCTGCCGGCGCGCTGCCGGCTAGGGAAGGGCAGTTCCGCACGGTGGCCGCTCCTGCCCTCCCTGGTAGCCAGGGCAGGACGGGACAGGTCGGTCCCTGCTTAACTGCACAGTCCAGGCTGGGGAAAGCCAAAAGCCAGGTCCAAGAGGTGGATTTCCCAGAGTAGATGTGGGCTTTACAGCTGCCCACAGGCTCACCCCTGGCCCCCTCTCTCTCTTCCAGGAGGTCCCAGCGCCTTTCGCCAGGCAGCCGGCGGTGCAGGGCTCACCCCCACAGCCCGGCTGGGCACGGCGGCAGCCAAGCTGTGAGCAAGGCCGAACAGCACGCCAGGGGGTGAGTTCTGCGTGGTTTTTTTGTTTAAAAGCAGGAGTACGAGTGATGAATCGGGAGAGGCAAAGCGACCCAAGCGCTCAGGAGGCGTCGCCTCTGCCTCGCAGCGCCCAGCTTTCTCAGGGCTGGCTGCACCTTCACGTGTGGCAGCGTCGCGGCGCATCTGCTCAGGCCCGTGATGCAGGACTTCCCCCTCCCCGCGTGTTTAACGCTCGGGGACCCGAGATGCAGAGCCCTTCCGTACCTTCAAAATCCACGTCCCCGACCAGCCTGGGCTTGGCAGTGACGGGGTCCTGCACTCTGGTTATTCCCACGTCGATGACCGCAGCGCCCTCTTTGATCATGTCGGCTGTGATCAGGTTGGGTATGCCTGCGGGCAGAAAACCACTCCTGCTGGTGCCGAACAGCCCTCCTTTCCCCCCCCCCAGCCCACATCGCCAGGTTACGTTTTGACCCACCTGAGCCTCCCAAACCAGTTGGACTCAGGCTGAAGGGTCTTTTCCCACCTAAACCGTGCTATGAAACGCCAGTCCGCCCGCAGCTGCGCGGCCCAGCCCTCCCGCGTTCAGCTCAGCGGGGAATTGGAGCGGTTTACCAACAGCCCCCGTGTCAGGAACTGGAATCCACCCCACAAAGACATCCAGCAAAGCAGCTGGGGCCAAAGCACCCTCTCCCAGTTAAAACTCGCATTCGAAGCCTGCGGCGGTGTTCGTCCGTTGCAAGCTGCAGCGGCGTCCAAACCACCGCACCCCAGCTTGGCAGAGGCGCCGGCTTCACCCAGGGGCTGCAAAACCCCCAGCGCGGGGAGCAGCAGCTGGGGGCTGAGCCACCCTTTCAGGGTGGGGGGTGCTGGTCTGGTTCTGCCAGATAACGCCGCCTTTTCTCTCCTCCCTCTCCCCTCAGGCTCACACCCAGCTTCTGCACCCCAAATCAGCTCGGCTCCGCTGCGGACGAGCCACCTCCCCACCAAGGGTACAGCCTGGGGAAGGGCACACCTCCGAGCGATCCCTTGTGCTCTGAAGACGGCACCGCGGCTGTCCCGCTCTCTCTAGGTAAGCAGGACCTGCCTTGATTTGATTTTTCCCTCCTCACATCACTACAGAGCTGTCTGCATGCACAGCAGAGCCTGGCTGGCGTACCAAGCCCTCCTGCCAGGTGTTATTTTTACATTTTAAAAGCAGAGCTGCAGTCAGCTCTGCCAGTCAAACCAAGTGTGTTGCTCCTGGGCTTAATCACAGGATTAACTGGCTGGCTCACCCTCACCTACAGCAGCTGCAGGCAGCCGCGGGGGCACCCAGCTGCTGGCAGAGCTCCTTCAGCCAGGGAGGCCGCAGGACGTTCGATACCGACCCGCTCGTCTCCCAGGAGCGGGGATTCCCGTCAGAAACACGGCTGGGGCTGCAGCGCGGCCCGCCCCGCACGCCTCCCCTGCGCCGGCCGTCAGCTCTCACCTGCTGCCGCCACCACGATGTCGGCGCGGATCGTGTGCTGCTTCAGCTGCTCCTTGGGAGTGTAGCGGTGGGATATCGTGACGGTGGCATCGCCTGCAAGAGCGGTTACAGGGAGCTTTAATCCACACCCAAGCATTCCAATCAGTTTCCTCCTTCCCCCACGTGTTTATCGGGAACATCAGCCCGAAGACTAAACCCAGGGAAAAGCCTGAAGCCAGAGGGAGGGACCTGGTATGGAAGAGCACAAGAACTCCCTGAAGAAGGCTCCGCAGTGTTGCAAGACTGACTGTGCGCAGAGGTAACTCCTCCTCAGCCTTGACCACAGCCCACCCGCTGGGCCAGTCCCCGAGGGGCTCCCGGGACTGGTTTGGGTTTAGAGAGGCCAGCGTGGCAGAGGGGTTTCGCCCGGGCCGCCTGGCACGCGGGCTCCGAGGCCAACGCGCTCCTACCTCCCGGGCGCTCGTGCCTGCCGTCCGTGTGCAGCAGCATGGCGATGGGCATGCCCACGTTCTTCGACCTGCCGGCCACCACCACGTTCTTCCCCAGCGTGGGGATGCCTGCAGAGGAGAAGATGGAGCCTTACGACAAACCCCCGCTGGAGTTACGCCGGAGAGCGGCCCGACACCCGAGCAGCCGCCGCTTACCGGTTCTCTTGATGATCTCCCACACGCCCCACGGCGTGGCCGGCAGCATGGAGTACTGGTCGAGGCACATGCGCCCCACGTTTATCACGTGAAACCCGTCGACGTCTTTGTCCGGAGCCACGGCGTTGCAAATCTTGCGCTCATCAATGTGTTCTGGAGGAGAACGAAAAGCTTTCACCCCAAGGATCAGCCAAAAACCCGCTCGTCGCCGTCAGCGCCGGCTGCGCCGGCCCCTTCGGAGCTGGGAAGCTTGAAGCCACTCAAGACTTCCAACAAGCTCCCAGCAGCAGGGGACTGGAACCACTTAGGGACCGCAGCGAGGGTGTTTTTAGGTGTCAAACCGAGTTCAAGCTTCTGGCTGGGGAAGCTGATACCCCACCCCCCCAGGAACGGACGTCTGTGCCCCCCCAGCGACTCGACGCAGACAGGCAGCCGTGCGACGGAGCAGCTGCGGCACGGAGAGCCCCTGCGCCGCTCCCGGCGGACAGAAACCCTTGAAGGCTTCGTGTAGAAGCGGAACGGGTGGAAGCTCACCAGGCAAAGGAAGCTGTACCAGCAGGCCGTCCACGTTGGCATCGTTATTGAGTTTGCTGATCAAATCCAGGAGCTCCTCTTCAGTAACAGAAGCCGGCCGGAGGATGGTTTCGCTGCTGATTCCTGCGCAACCGAGGAAAGCGTTGCGTCAGAGCACGCCACGCATGCGGGAGGGCAGCTTTCTTAACCTGCACGGACCGGAGCCGCCCTGTTTCACTGCTCCGCCAGACACACGGAGCCTGGCGACCTTCCCAAGCCGGGCTCAGGGCTGTCGGCACCCATCTAACGACCCGGGAAAGACTCGGAAGCAAGGAGGGCTCGGAGAGACCCAACCAAAGCGCGATAAAGGTGCAACCGCGCGTCCTGTGGTCCCTCTTGACACAGGAAGGAAGGTTAGCCTAAAAATCTCAGCTCCAAAGGTGGCTTTGGCAGCACAGAACCCAAGGGGAAAAATAAATCCTTTGTCACCCCCTAATTTCAGCACATTTTCCCCAGAAGCATGCTTGGCTAAACACAGAGCAGGACGTCAGCTTGCAAGATGAGGAGTCACGGGGCAGTTTTGTCCCAGCTAAAGCGAGACACAACGCTCGCTCGCTCCCCTTTTTCCGAAGGGGGCCCGAGACGTACCGACGTCAGCAGCCGCTTTGGTTTTGTTCAGCACGTAGGAGTGACTCGCTGGGTTTTCGCCCACGAGAACGACGCTGAGGTGAGGTCTCTTGTTTCCAGCCGCCACCCACTGCTCAACCTCGTGGCGGGCTTCCTGCCGGATCTGCCGGGCCAGCTTCCTTCCGGAAATGACAACCGCATCGTTTCTGCAACAGAGACATCGTTACCGTGCAGTCAGCGTCGCTGGGACCATCCCATCCAAACTCTGCGCAACACAGAGCAGGAAAACCAGCTGCAAGGCAGGGTGGAAAAGGCTGTGGAACTCGAGCTGTGGAAGCTCTTGCACCCTTTACTCCAAATCAAGTTCAGCAGCACGTTTCTTTGTTTGCAGCTGTGCTGCCCAAAGCCAGGGTCAGACAAACCGCCCAACCCGCGCAGCCTCGGGAAGCGTACGCGCCGTTCTTCTCCACAAGGCCAGGAGCCCACGCGCATCGCTTGCCTGGTGTGCGTTTCAAGTTAAGTCACTGTTAGCTTCCATTTTTAGAAAGCCATTCCCTGCAGAGGCACGACAGAGATCTTACACCAAGAAGATTTCTTCCCCCCACCAGAGAGGTCTATCGAGTAATTCTGGCCGCGTTTTCGTGCCAAGCACCGCTCCGGGAGATCCTAGTCCCCTACAAACCCCTCGTCGGCCCACCTAGCACGGCACGCACCTCGCGCGAGCCGATCCCACGCCCTCCCCGGCTCAGGCGGGCGCTGCCACCGCCGCGGTCGTATCTCCAGGCTGTGAGAGCCGGGGTGCGCGGGCTCACCCCCTCTCACAGACCGCAGCGCGCAGCTGGAGCGGAAGGGACACGCGCCCGCTCGAACCACGTGGAAACAGCTCCGGTCTAAATGGGTAACGGGAATATCCAGCCACCGCCAACGGCATTCCGGGCTACCGGCCACCCTGCAGTACGGGGCCAGGCTGGCCTGGCCTGCAGCTAGCTGGGGGCACAGCTGCCAGTCCGCACGCCCCACGGTTGGGTTTTTAATTTCTCTTCGAACGTCGTCCCCGTTGACTGGTCACCGTCCCTTCTCGCCTTCCCCCCAGCGTTTAAGTCTCGCCGTGCCGCGAGGGCTCACGACGAACGCCGTACTCGCTTGCCCGTTTTTTTTCCTGCCTCCCAGCCAGAGCAGGCAAAAACGCTCCCCCGCAGCGCTACCGGCCCTACGGAGACTCTCCGAAGCGCAAGGACCAGCCGGTTTCTGAAGCAACCGCCACGCAACGCGCGTCACGGCTCCGCCAGCTACTCAGCTCGCCGCAGGAATCCAGGAGGATTCCGACTCGTAGGAAAAAGCAGTTTCCAACCCTCCCTACGCTGCACCATCCAAGGGGAGCGAGCTGAATAGCTGCAGATTCTCCTCAAAAAAAAAAAAAAAAAAAAAAAAGCCCTCAGCTGCCTGACGCGCAGCCCTTCTCCCCCCGGGATCCCCCCAAAGTCCTACGCCGCTGCTTTCTGACCTCTCCCGGGTGCAATCCCGATCCTGCAGCTCCGGGGACGGCTGCCACCGGGGAGAACCGCTCCAGACCTGCGCAGGACAACCAGGTAGGAAAACCTTTTGGCTAAATACTGAAAGATGCAGAGGATCTTTTGTGCTTTCTTAATCCCTGCCCTACTCAAATACATAGTTTTCCTCGTTTACTGGGAATTATGTGATATTTAATCCTCAACAGTAATTGCCCTAGTCAAACCTACGTAACAATAACCAGTAAAAACCCATCCCAGACCAGTTCAGCCCCTTAAATCTTAGCTTAGCTTCAGCACTAAACCTGTGCTAAACTACCCTACGCTGCCTTTGATGTAAAAGGAATTATTACAACTGCCTGGCAAGCTGGGGAAAGGACAATTTATTAAATTGGAGACCCCTCATGCCACATCTTCCCCTTACGTAAGCCTGCGGCTGGGGTGCCCAGCACGGGCTCCCAGGGGATGGGGAGAAGCATCAGCTCCCCCGTGAGCGCCAGGACAGGCAAAATAAGAGCTCAGGGCCCTGGGTAGAGCAGGGAAGAGCGGCGAAACCAAAGCACCCGAGCGGCAGCAGCCTCCTCAAGGGCCGTTTTGCTGCATTAGAGCAAAATGCACGGCAGGGTCGTGCAGAAACGGAAGGGGGAAATCAGCTGCAGCACGGGCGGGATGCTCGGGGTCTCCGGTTCTTCTCACGCCGCTGAAGCCCGGGGCTCGGGCCCCGAGAGGGGTGCGGGAAGGGCCCGGGGGAGCCAGAGCCCCCCAGCCCCAAGGAGCAAAGGAGCGGGGGGGAGCCCTGCGCTCGCCATGCAAGGCGGGAGCGGGATTTCATCAGCCTGCACCACCCCGGGGCGGCCGCTGGGGGCCCGGCCTCATTCATTGCCGGTACCGGAGGGGCCGGGCCTACCGCGGCGCGGGGGGCGAGGAGGGGGCCAGGCCGCCCCCCCCTCCCCAGCCCACCCTGCGCCGGAACGGGGCGGAGGAGACGAGCGGGGCCGTTCCCCCCCACCACCACCACCACATAAACCCCCTCCCCGGTCAGCCCGGGCCGTACCTGGTCCCGCTGAGGTGGAGGAGGCGGCGGCCGCGGGGTCGCAGCGCGGCGCGGCCGAGGGCGCGAAGCGGGCAGAGCGCGGTTGCCATGGCAGCGGCGGGGCGACGGCAGGCGGCGAGGGACAAGCGGCGACGGCAAGCGACAGTGCTGCCCTCCCCGGCGCCCGCCGCTTTATATAGCGCGGAGGGGACGGCCCCGCCCCTCCCGGCGGCCAGCGGCAGCCAATGACCGCGGCGAGCGGCGCGGAGGGGAGAGTTGATTGGCGGCGGAGAGGGAGGGGGAGGGACGGAAAGAGAAGAGGGCTGTGTGATTGGTGGAGACGGGCGAGGGGGCTTCTCCTCCCTAATTGGGCACGGCGGCGCTGATTGGCTGGGCCCGGCGAGGGGCAAGC
>WHYT01013381.1:30412-94228 GCA_009806455.1 Tetrax tetrax | reverse complement strand
GGGGGGGGCTGTGCGCATGCGTGCGGCCGCCGCGGGTGGGAGGGCGCCCCCTGCTGGGTGGGGTCGCTACGGGAGCCGGGAGGGGCCGTCCCCGCGTGTCCGTGTCAGGGGCGCGGCGCGTGCGCTTGGAAACCTCCGTTTCCCACTCTCCCACTCTCCAAAATGAGAACCGAGGCGGCGTTCTGCATCCGCGGCCAGAGGGGAGAGTGCTTCCTAGACCAGGGCGTCAGAACGTCGCACAGCACCGGCCCAGGCTGCCCGGAGAGGCGGCGGATGCCCCATCCCTGGAAACGTTCCAGGCCAGGTTGGCCGGGGCTGTGAGCAACCGGATCTGGTTGGAGATGTCCCTGCTCCTGGCAGGGGGGTGGCCTTGGAAGGTCCCTCCCAACCCAAACCATTCTGTGATTCTAAGAGGAACGCTCCGGGGCTCGGGGCTGTAGCACCCGTTCCACAGAATCACAGAATCATTTGGGTCAGAAAAGACCTTTCGGATCATCGAGCCCTGCTGTCAGCCTAGCACTGCCAGGCCCACCACTCAACCACGTCCCCGAGCTCCACACCCAGCCGGCGTTTGAACCCCTCCAGGGATGGTGACTCCACCACCGCCCTGGGCAGCCCGTTCCAGTGCTTGACAACCCTTCACTGGAGAAATTTTTCTTAATATCCAATCTAAACCTCCCCTGGTGCAACTTCAGGCCATTTTCCCTCATCCCATAAATGAGCATCCTCTACTTCTAGAATAAGGTACAGCTCCTCTGAAAGACATTAAAGAGAAAAATTGAGAATTTCCTCACTCAGTAGAATTTTGTACTTTTTTTCCTAGGAGAGAGAGAGGGAGGGAGAAAGTCTTTCTGGGGTTCTTAAGGCTTCTGCCCTTTTTTGCTGTCTGTTCTTACAGCTGAAATTGGTGTCCAAGCACTGGCTGCCACTGAGACCTAGTCATCTATTGAACTGCTGCCGCTGTCATTGCAACTTAGTTTTTAAAAAATGAAAAATGCATCAGCAAGCAGAGAAATGGCTAAATGAACAAAGAGCCTTTATTCATCCTAATGGCCTCAGCACTAAAAATGGGGGGGGGGGGGCAGAAAGCAGACCCTATCTGAGACAGGATGGGAAAGTATTTCTTGCCAGAGCGCCTTTCAAAGCCAGCTTGCAGTCATCGTCAGCAAATCTATGACAACATCTGGGCTGAAAGAGCAGAAGGACACATCAAAGCAACTCCAGTAGATACAGAGAGTTCCCACTAAGGAGGTTATCTAGGGTAAATGGCATTTGGCAATTTATTAGATGTTGTTTTTAATAAGACTGCCACGGCCATGTCTCACACTTGCAGCCACATTGTACCCCTGAATTAGAAAGGACAGACAGCTGCGCTCACTCAAACGAGTGAGGATAAGAGGGGCTGGGAGCAGGTTTTACAGAGTCCGGCATTGTCTGCCTAAATCCCCCTCTGCCTTTGAAACCTCGTCTCCTTTGCTTCCCAGGTTTGGGTCTCTGATCTCCAGACTGTGTGCAATGCCGGCGAGCTGGAGGTGGCGAGCTGCTCGGCTGGTTGCTAATGAAGCATGCTGTGGTGTCTACCACATGGCAGGAGCATTTCGTAAGCTTGGCACCTGTTCCAGATGAATGGAATTGATGGCATGGGCTGGAAATGTGTCTGTCCTCAGCCCAGCTTGAAATGTCTGAGGATTATCTCTGTAAATCGCGGATTCTCCGAAGTGCAGTGAGCAGAGCTCAGCTGGGCCCAGGTGTCCTGCAGATTTAGAGTAAATCTCTGCTTTAGGGCCAGGTGTTTGCTGCCGTGTCCACCAGCCAAGACCAAGAGTCCTTTGAGGAGCCGATTGCCATTCCTCTGTAAAGAATCAGAAAAGCAGAATTTAGGTCTTTTAAAACTGCATAAAAAAAAAGCTTTTATTCATAAATGTAGAATAGGGTTTGTTGTAGGGGCATTGCAGAAGGTTCCCAAAGAGCTCTCTCAGACACCTGGTCAAGCTGCAACAGGTATAAACCATACTAAACTGAGTTAATTTGTCAGGTATAGCAGATATGTCTGTCCTTCCCTTTCTTCGTATCTCTTTCCTTAACCTCACCAAATCACTGCCTGATTCAAGATGAAATCTTCCAGACTATTTGATTTTAAAAAATTGGGTTGTTTGTTTTTTTCTTATTTAATTTGAACAAAGGCCTGAAACAATTTCACTGAGAAATCACATTTTGCCTTTGAAGTATGCAGAGATAGATTCATTAGGGGCTGTAGAACCACTTTCAGGGCTGAAGAGTGGTTGGTGAGCCTTCTCCCTGCAAGCCCAGACAGCCAGAGCTTAGGGCACTTGTTTGGACAGGCAGTGTGGAGATCCCAGCCAGATCAGAGGTTTGAAGAAAGATCCAACACACCTGGGAAAAGCATCCTTACTCCTGAGCTGTGGCAGGTTTGGAGGAAATCTTTCCTGGTCATAGAGTTCATGTTGTATCAGGTATTTCACTCTTCACTGGAGCAAGACCAATGACACTCCGAGTGGTTAATTATTTTAAATAATTTAGTTCTTTAGAAAATTAGTCTCATTCCAATGATTCTGTTAATCGTTTGTTAACCACTGTGATTGCAGAGAAGTCTGTCTGGCTGATGTGAGGCTATGGTATGGAGACCTTCTGCAGAACTGAGGAACCCCATCAGGAAACAGTCACCCCGGTCTCAGTCTATAGTCAGTGGAGAGACAACCTTAGAACCCCTGTCAGGAGCCAAGGGCAACTGAACACCTCATCTGGGTGCTTAAAATTCAGACCTTCTTGCATTCTGCTCTGGCTCCTGGTGCTGCACTGTGATCTGCTGCCACCTCGATGCTGAGAAAATGATGCTGTGCCCAAACAACGCTGCAGCGGTGTCACCACCTCAAGCATCAATGTCACAAGACCTCCTACTCACAAGTTCTTCCTGCTAAACACACTCAAAACTGTTGCATGTTAGAAGAAGGCAAGATCGATACTGAAAAGCTGATTGTACCTTAAAGCCAGGATGAGCTACTGGAGTTTAATTCTTCAGCCCTGTGAAAAAGCCCTGCGGGATCTTCAGCCGTCACGAATGCCCCAGCCAAGGAGCCTCCCAACACTGAAGAGTAAACTAGCAAAGGTCTGGACATTTGCTGTGGAGCAGGACCAAGGCGTTTGAACTGAATTCTCAGCTTTAACAGTCAAACTGAGCCTCTGTCTCTTGGCTGTACTAAACAGGAATTTTTTTTTTTTTTTGGTGAGATTTCTGGGTCCATTGCTCTCTGTTGCAACCAAGGAAGGATGCCTGGAGTGATAGGAGAGAAAAGCTACCCAAGTTTTCTTACAAAACACAAGCAATTGTTCTTTTCTGACCAAATTTGGGCTAAGGTGGATTCTCACAGGCCGACCGACAGCACAGGGAAGGGGTGCTCGAGGGGCACTGGGAGGAGACGGTGGGTGCCCATCTGGGCACGCTGCACAGTGGGACCAGCAGAGCCACCAGCCTGTGGCCGCACACTTGGTGGGGCCGAGTTACCCGGCTAGTAACAGCCCAGTCGGACCTGGGAGACCCCCTGTCTGCCTCACAGCGATTCCCACACCGCGCTGGCCTCTGCCTACCCACCATTGCCTGCCCGGGGGGGCAGCTGTGCCCTCGCCAGCCCCCAGCCCTTCCCTTTGGAAGCCAGGTGTGCGCGGCGGCCGTGCCGCTCATTCTTACCAAGCCGCCCCGGCTCTCTGTTTTCCTTGGTGAGCGCTGCTCACATCTCCATGATTGATTGTGTTTGAGTTTGATCGTGGAGTGTCCTGGGATGTTTGCATGAGAGGTGCTACATAAGCATAATTTGAGCTGTATTTTCTTTGTCTAATAGGAGCTTAAGTTGGAGTTTAAGATAGTCCTGGCCCTTTGCTGAGACACTGTCCATCAACTTCAGTACTTTCAGCTCCACAGCCTTCTGTATTCACTGTCAGTTTAAAAATAAAAAATAAAAAAAAAAAAATAATAATGTTGTGCTTTGTTCCCTTGTACCAGTGGTGCCTTGAAATGCAGCCTGGAGCAGAGGCGTGGCAGCCTTCCCCTCACACTGGCCTAGATCTTTGCTGCTCATCTCTGACGGGGAGGGATGCTCTTCCTACAAGCCTCAGTCTTGTCACGGGCCCGGGCAGAACCGAGGTTTAAGTTTCGCTCCTGGGAGCAGATGCTGCGTTATTTACAGCAGAGATGCTGAGTTGAAAGATAGAAGAGAGAAGATGGTAACTCACTACCTGTGTGGCTGCCCAGACAAATGGGAAAGATCTTTCCCAATCCCGAAACCCCAAGAATTTTGGAAAATGGTGTGGAAATTAACCCCGGGAATTTGTGCAGACTGAACCATCGCTGGACCTGGCATGAAAACGTCTGCATGGCACACATTTCCCCTCCAGGTCTCCTCAAATGAATAAGAAGGGTATGATCTGAGCTACAGGGAATTTTCAGCATATTTGGCGGTTATGTCCAAAGATGTAAATATTTTGGGATACAGGGCAAAGCATAATAAAGAGCCAATTCAGTTTTTAGTGGCCCAAACTTTATTAATGCTACAGATGAATACCTACTGCTACAAAATATTTACATTTCTTGTTCCGCACAGCCAGATTGCAGCGGAGCAGACTAATAACGGGTTTAATTTACAAGAGAGAATGGTGTTATGACGAGCACGGGCTCTGAGGAGCTGGGTTTAATTTGTGGCTCTGACAAACTCCCTCTCCAGCCGTAGGCAAGTCCCTTAACCTCTGCATCCCCATACCCTGAGCGGGATACAGGAGAGGTCCTGTTGTCCTTCCTAAATTTCTTTCAGATATAATTGTGAGGTTGCTGAGGGATACAATAATGATCTGAAGACCTTATAAAAATAACAGTCAATCACAGATCAAACATCGTGCAAAACTCAGGACAACGATTTCCACGAAACCCTTTGCTGGGTGGCCCTTGAGCTGCTGCACAAATATATAGCATTTTTTTAAAGGAACAAACTGCTGTTTGTTAGAACTTATCAAATATGGACAGGAAATGGTCTATACTTATTCAAATCCAGAAATATGAACTTCTCAAACTTTACTTGTGCATTTTTAGGTTGAATATTTGCAGGAAAGAATCAGAGTCATATGTTCAGGTGTAAAATTTGGAAGTCACTTTGTGTTGATTAGCCGCGGTTAAAAGTTCCTGTTTCTTGACTCCATGGCTGGTACAACCAGCCACACCACCTAAGTTGTAGCTATTTCTGTCAAATATGTAATTACAAATATTAAATGTAAAACTAAAAAATACACATGCATAATATTTGATCTGTGCTTTACTGGCTTGGTTAATTATTTAAGTGTTGGCTAGAACTGTGATTTGAGTTTGCCCTGACCATAACCACTGGTGAAATACTCTGTAGATGTGAAATAATAGTTACAAGAGATGTTCAAAGGGAATGCTGAATAGCCAGTGCACTCAAGATTGTCATGGTCTTAATTTAGATGCTTAAATTAACAGATTTTTTTTTTTCCAAGTTATTTTTTTTTCAGTTTTTACCTATGTATTTCCTGTGTTCAGTGAGCTGAATGCTTACCTCTCCGCGCTCTTTCACCGCAGGGCTGCCCCTCATCTCAGCCTTCTGCAGAGGAAACAAGGGTGCCCCAGGCCATGGAGTTCATTGGTGCGGTCATCAACCACGGGCAGCACCTGAAAGACAAGACAGGCGGAAAGACAGCGAGGTGAGAGGACGTGTCAGCGTGAAGTGTGCTCAGCAGTGCCCAGGTCACCCATCCCTGGGATTAGGGCAGTGGAGAAATGAGTTTGCCTCAAGGAGAAATCCAGAGCTGGTTTATCACCATTTTTCCCAGCCAGGACTCTTTCCTTCAGCTTCTGCAGGAACTTGAGAGCACTTGCTTTGCTGTGTGTACCAGGTACAGAAGAACTGCCATTAGGGTTAAATGCTCCCAAACAGCAGATTAAGGCTGAAGTATTTTTTTAGGGAGCTTCTGCACCTTTTCCAAGGAATCTTATTATATTTTACCATCAGGCACGAGAGGCTGGCAGGACCATTACTGGTCCATTATGGTCTGGCCCAGTTTCCCCACATGAAGTGGGCCAGACTGCCCCTTCTCAGCTCTTGCTGGGAAACACATCCCAGTTTGCCAGGAATGGAGCATCTCCCAAAATACAGTGATGCAGTCTGCATGTTACCAAGTGGAAGGAAGGTATGAAGGTGGTTAACAGTGCATGGGGGGGTGTCACTGACAGCCTGAGGAGGAGGTGGGTGATGAAGGTTGTGCTCCTGCTATGTGGACTCTACCTATTCTGAAAATAAACAGCTTCCCCTCTCCTCTCAGATTAAATTTGGTGAAAAATAAGATTAAAGCCAAATCCCAGTGCTTTAACTAAATCAGAGCATTTACCAGCTTCACTTAAAGAAACAAGATTCTTTTCACAAGTGTTTATTTGTGCAGTTCAAACAAGCTATTTTCTTTTTAAAATATGAGTCCACCATAGATGTGCGACTCAGCCCAATCTCTGTTGGCACCATTCAGATCTTAGGAAAAAAAAAAAAAAACCATGAGAAGCATGTTCTCCCACTTTGCTGGAAAAGGCCTTTTTTTGGGCTGTTTATTTAACGTAGGCTCCAAACAACTGGCAAAGCAGATCTTACCTTGCTGCGGGGAGATAAGCAGGACCCCATGAGATGATGGAAGACACCAGTGCTGCACCAAGCACCCTCCAAGGAGGACAGGGGACACAGTTCCCCTCCTTGTAAAGCAGCATTTTTACACATCAGGGAAAGCTCACTTCCCTCAAGACATCAGCATTTCTGGGGCTTTGAACTCCACTTCAAAGCTGGAACTGGAGCGAGGTTTCTGTAAACCCAGAGAAACAGGTAAATATTTGTCAGGGTCAATTAACCCTCCTCATCACCTCAACAGTCATCTGTGTGAGACGGCTGGAGGGGTTTTGGCAGACACAGAGGGGAGCCTTGTTGATTTACTCAACCACTTCAGCAGGAGGGCAGACACAAAACACTGCAGTGAGGAGACCTGGAGGTTTTCCCTGTAGCACGGTCCATGAACTCACGGAGACACCTCATCCTTTCCATCACTGAAGCAGGCAGAAGAGGAAAACCCTGTCCTTGTCTGAGGAGAAGGAGAGAAGAGCAGTCCTGCTCCCAGCACTGCTGCCATAGCTTTATAACCACTTCATTCATCCCAGTTACTCCAGATGGGCATCAGCTGCTCGCAGAGCCTGAGAGCTCATTGTATCTCCCACCTGCTGTCGCAGGTTTAATGGTGAACATTGTGAGCCACCCATGCCAGGAGATGTAATGTCATATAACACTTCAATTAATTTATCAAGTTCCAGTTTGTGACATTCCCACAACCCAGTCACAGAAATTCAAGATGTTGGTTTTGGAAAGAGGGTTTTGCTGGGCCCCTCCATCTGTGGTGTCTGTACTGCAGCAGCCCATGGAGGGAGAAGATGTGGACACCCAGTAGCTAGCCCCATCCACCAGCGCTCCCAGACCTCCTCTCTCTTATCAGCACAGCATGAAAATACCAGCTTAAATAAGAAAAAGGGAAGGGAAAAACGAGAAACAGCTGAGCACCAGATGAGAAGGATGCAGCTAGGCTCATTCCTTTGCCCAAACTTGACCCAGCACACCCCTGCTCGGACATGGCCCCTGGGACAATGCCACCCTCCCTTTCTCTCAGCCAGGACCCGGTGGCTGGATGTTGACAAGCCCGAAAGGAAGCGCTGGGGCTGTAACAGGGTCCAGCTGGGAACTGCACGCAGCCCCTGAGGATGTCTTTCCCCTTGGCTCCTGGCTGGGAATATGCTGGGGGAGGCTCTGGGGTGCCGGTCTCCTGGATCCGGGGACGTGGTGCTCCTGCATGGCTCTCGCCTGCCCTGGTTTCAAGGCAGGGAAAGCCGGACGCGGGAGACTCAACCGCCCTGGCAGGCTTGGCTTAGCAGCAACACGTGGGCAGCAGACTGAACGCTGGGGTAATACCGCGCTCCACGTCTGCTGGGGAAGTGGAGCGGGGAGCGGGACGTGCCAAAGGCAACAGCTGTCTCGCTGAGCTCAGTGTTTGCTGTCCTGCGAGACGCCGGCCACGAGGCAGATGGGCTCTGTCCTTGCCTTCACCGAGCACCTCCCTCCGACCTGCCAGGTTCCTCTGCGGGAGCTGGCACCACCACGTCTGTTAGCCAGATGAAAGCTGGATTGTAGCAGGCTCGCCTGCGCGGGCTAGTTAAACCTTGCTGGCAGCAATGGGGAGGATGGGGCAGCATGAACCTTATCAGCCGTGGTCCTTGTCGGCCACCACAAGCACAAATCCCTCTGGGACACGTGCTCCAGGTACTGGTGTGTTCCCAGCTCCACTGCCGTGTCCTCCTGCCCATCGCTTGTGGCACGTGGGCAAGGTCACAGTAGCACAGATGTGCCACCACAAGCCAGGGTCAGATCTGTGTGTCGCTGTGTGGACACAGAGTGATGGACAGAGCCCCCAGTGAGCTGCAGGAATCCCCCATCCACCTCCCTCTGTACTTCAGAGGGTGGGGAGCATGGGCTTGACGGAGCTGCCAGCACTCGGAGCACCCTCAGACCAGACAGTTGTCTTCAGAGGAAGTTCCCAGGGTTTTCAGGGGTTCAGGGTTTTCAGGGACTCACATGCCAGCATGTCCCCTGGTCAGGGGAGAAAAGACCCCGGGGGAGTGTGTCTCTGTGCTGGGAGAGATGTGGAGAGAATTGCTCCCGTTTTGAGTGTGTTCAGTTAAACTTCAGATCACTGGTTTGGAGCTTACAAGTCTTTGATTGGAATCGGATTCCTTTCTAAGTCTTTGTAGATACATGGGGTTTTTTTCCCAGTGTATTTTAAACACTCTCATGTATCCCCAGCAGGTCAAAGCACATGCACACCAGGGAGCCGTGCCTTGCTGGGATGGTCACCACCGTGTCCACCCACCACGGGTGTCCTGGCTGTGGAACCCAGACCATGCACTGACATACCAACTCCTTCCCAGGGCCTGCAAAGGGAGATCTCCCCGCATGGGAACCTTTCCTGGTGGGAGCCCCCTGGGACGGCTCCCCACCACCGACATTGGGGATCAGCTGGTGGCACTGGGGATCAGCCGCGCCAGCACTGTGGCTGGGTTGATGGGCAGCCGAAAGCTCTCTGGGGTTTGCAGCCATGCTTCAAGCTCTTCGGGCAGGAATAATTCACTGCTGGGCAGGTTAGCCTGCAATTTATGAGAGTTCATGGGCTTCTTGTTGACATTAAGCTCGCACAGGGCAGGATCTGCGAGTAACCGTTGCTGCAGCCGCTGCGGCCAGTGACCCAGCCTCCGTCACCTCTTGGCAGGCGGGGAAATACATCCCAGCACGAAACAACACAAACTCTAACGCCGAGAGCAGAGGGGTAACGGCCGCCCAAGCACACGCAGCAGCGACCACCGGGTCGTGGGCAAGGGGCTGGTGGCAGAGGGCAGCCTCTTTCTACTTGAAAGACAGGGAAGATTTGGTATGGGCTCTGCACTGCAAGCATGGGTTCATTTTTTTTTCCTCTGTGCACAGATTATCCATAAAGATACCATGCTATTTGCTGCTTGTTTTCCATTTCAAAACCCTGCATGATGGCCCAGCATGGGAAGGAGGCATCGGTGTGCTCGTCACAGCACCTTTGGCTCTTCTTGCTGAGCTTCTGCATCCCAAAACCACGGCCATGCCCATCTCCCAGCCTGACCCTCACCCAGCTTCTGCAGTACAACACAGCTCCACAGGGATGCTGTGACATCATCAGAACACGTCTGTCTGGGACCTCCAGCTGCACGGTTTCTCACAGGCTTTTACATTCTTGGAACAACAAAATTAATCACTTGTGGCAGGCAGGGTGTCTAAGTGAGTTTGGGAACCACAGCTCCTTCTTGCAGCATCTGGCACAGGCTGGGCCCGGGGAGCTCCTTGCTTTATATCAACTGGCAAATGCTTTTGGAGCCAGAGCTCTTGATTTCCATTCCTTTATACCTCACATACGTGCTTGGCTCAGCCTCAGGTTAGCAATCCAAAAAGCGGGAGGTTGCTTTTTGGATGGTCAAGTGCATTCAGGCTCCCAACGCGCAGTTTGCTGTGATAAATGTGGAGTCCAAGACAGAGGAGGAGCAGATGACGACTTGGTAAGTCTGGCACAAGGCAGCAGCAATGGTGCATTTGTGGGCTCTGCAATCCCTGCCTGGTATGCCACAGCAAGGGCTGCATGAGCTGTTCTTGCAGGGCAGCGTGGTCTTCTTTGGCCGCAGGCTAAGGAAATAAAGCAGAAAAGAGCATCCCAAGATTCTCGTTTTCTGCTTTTCCAGCCTTTGTCCAGCTTTGAGTGAAATGGTTCTTGCAAACATCTGAGCCTCTGAGGTTGAACCTCAGAAATTTCATGTCTAGGCAGACAGAAATCTGGTGGCTTGGATCCAGCCATCTGGACGTGGGAAGGCTTGGAAGTCCCACAAGAAAAGGGAGATTTCTTGGCAAAGATTCACAACAAATCTTTACGGGACAGTGGAGGGGTGAAAATACAGTGTTCCATCAAGCTACTCCTGTTCTGTGGCCAGAAAGCCCTGAGATGTCCAGGTACAGCAAGAGATTTTAAAAGTGAGCAAAAATATCTGAGGCTCCTTTCAGCTTCAATGTGAAGATGTGACCGAAATCAGCTTCAATGAAGGCAGATGTGACCGAAATCCTTCGTAGTTCTGGCCTGCTCACCTGGAAGGGCAGGACCAGCTCTGATGCAGGGCTGGTCACCGGCAGTGCTCAGAGCCCTCTGATAGGTGTGATCAGTGTGATAGTACGGACAGAGAAATATGTACGGGAAGTGGTTTGCCCACTGGCACTCAGGAGACCAAAAGCTTCAGGATGGTACCCTCATCTCACCAGTTAGGTGCTCACTCTGCTTCAGCACTGCTGGCCTCCCCGGGGAGCCCCAGGAGAGCTGAACTGCTGCTGTTTCTCAGCCTTGTGAAGAGATGTTAATACACCCAGAGCCTACACAGGCACATCTTTCCTGCCCAGAGCCCCTCCATCTCTGGACACCCCCGAGAGCTCCTGTGCTGTGTCTTTCCTCCTGAACCACCCTCCTGCACTGACCAGGGTCTGGTTTTAAACCTGGGCAGGCTTGGAGTGGTCACACCCACCTGAACCATGTCCTCCCCACTGCCAGACAAGCCCCAGACAGACCCTGGGAGAAGGAGACCCCATTCCAACATCCCAAGGAACGATAAACCACTGCAAACATCCGCCTCTTCCTTCAGAGCCAGAGAGGAAAAGCAGCATCTCTTTCAGCCCCACCATTACTTAATCTGAGCCAAACAAACAACAAACAGCAGCAACTTTTTTTCTGTGGAAAAAAACATTTTGCACCTGGAGATGGTGAACTGTGCACTGGCAAGGATGTTGGAGGGTGTTTGCTGGTGCCACAGTGGGGGCCCGGGCACGTGAGCACAGGGGCCACCCCCGAGAAGAGGAGCAAGGGGAACAAGACCTCCCTGTGCAGCCATAACAAACCCGCCTGTGAACCACTGCCAGGTGCTCCGTTTCTATCTTAATTTTGGTCTTGGAAAAAAAGGGAACGGACTGAATACACAGGGGCTGCAGTCAAGCTGCGGCACACACCCGTCCAGGCAAGAAAATTACACGGTAAGGCTGCCAGGGTGTCCTGACTTCACTTTGCCGGGGCTGGGCTTTTGGGGCCGTGGTCCGATAGCCCCTGACCAGCACCTGATCCAGCCCTTTGCCAGAGTTGCAGCGTTTCCTGACCGTTACACAGGTAGTGCTTACTGTGTCGGGTGCCAAGGAAGAAATTATCTCGGCTCAACCCAGACGATGCTTTTGGTGTATGCTGGTTTTGCCCCATGGGATGGGGAACTCCCACCAGGACCCCTGGGTGGGGCCGACGGGTTTCCCACCACCGAGCCTGAAAGCTGACCACAGGAAGCGTGGGCAATAATCACAATAAAAAATAAAATCCACCATCATCATGTTTCCAGGGCTGTTACCTCTGTGTGTCTGTGTGCGTGGGCAGAGCTGGGTGTGGGCTGCACCTGCGTGGTTGTGTGGTGGGGATGGGGTGGTGGGCACAGCGCTGCTGTGGGGCAGGGGGTCCCGGTACCCAGCCTCGGTGCTGCTGGTGAGGACGCCACAGCTCACGTTCAGGTCTATCTCGGTCTTAGCTGACTGGCGGTGCCATGGCCCCTCTTTCCATTGACCTGTTAGATTCTTCTCACATTGGCACCATCACACACCCACAGCACTGAGCTAAAAAACAAATCGTTAGCAAACAGCAAATTAACTATCTTCTAAATTGTGCTGAGAGGAACTTCCGTGCTGTTTGTTAAGCGGATTTCTAAACTTAGCTCAGTTACTGTAAAAAATACCTTTGCAAGAAACGACTGTCCGCAGCACTCAACTTCAGAGACATTTTATTTCTAGAGCCAGCGGAAAAATTTCTCGCCTTTCAAAGGCTCCAATTATATCTTGGTACTGGCTGGAGCCAGTGGCCTTCACAGCTTCCTCGCAGGCAGCTGTGGGTGCTGGTGGGGACCACAGCTCCGACGGTGCCGCGGGGGACGGGGGGAGAGGTGGGTGGGCTGACACCCACCTATTGACCAGCGATCACGCAGGATCCCGTTAGCCTTGATGGACACCTTAGTTAATAACCCGAAACAAAGTTGTTCTTCCTTCGCATCACACAGGCATTAGTCCTGCCACGTTTCTAGCTATTAGCACTAAAGGCTCCCAGGGTCGGGCTCCTATCAGGTCCTGACCAGTTGCACCAGTAAAAGGAGCAAATTGCAGCTCGCAGAGCCGGGGCGATGCCCAGGTGGCCTGTGTAGAGTGGGTCGGTAGCCAGGCTGTGGGCAGGGCTGCTCCGTGCCACCCCGCCGAGCCCAGCCTGGGTGGTCGGACCCACAGGCACACGTGCAGGCTCCTGCCCACGCTCCTGGCAGCCAGCTCCCCGCAGCATCACTATATATAAAATGGGAGAGGGTTTTTCTTCACCTTTATTTTTAGTTTTTCTCATGTCCTAGCAAATATGCCAGTGGAAATGGTGGGTTATGGGAGGACATCGCACCTCATGCCGAGGCAGGTGCTGTCGTAGGCAGGCCATGACACCTTGAGTAGCTGAGATAAAGGCTGGAGAAGACTTGGCCCACTCCAACTCATCCTGCTGATCTCTCTGCTGTGGTCTGCGCTCCCGTGGTCGCACACTCAGGGTCGCAGATGTGGTACCCCCAGTGTGAACTGCCATCCCTCCCCTCCTCCCCGTAATTGCAGCCCCAGCAGAGGGGAAATGTTCCTCTGCGAGGGGCTGGTGGTGTACGGTCTTGGCAGCGCTGCTGCTGCCAGCTGGCCGTGAACAGCAGAAACGTTGCCCAGGAGCCACGATCGCTGCCCAAGTGGGTTAGGAGGCAGTCTCCAAGAGCAGGACTCACATGGGCCTGGGGTCAGGAAAAAATCCGTTAGAAATCAATAACTGAACCCTTCATAAATAATCCTGCAAGCTCTGGCAAAAGCACATGGGCTATCTTGCTTCAAGTTGGCTCCAAAGGTTCCCGCAGAGCCCAGAGCACTGCACAGCTGGAGCTGTTGGGGGTACAAGCCTCCAGACGGGGGGTTTGCTCTGCTCTCCCGCTCTGCCTGGTGTGCCTCCCGTGCTTCCCCCGCCCAGATCCCCGTGCGTGGAGCCGTAGGTGCGAGCTATACCACCGCATGGTTTGTCTGGTGCCATGTCCATCACCAAGCCCATCCTGTTAGCGCAGGCAACATGAGCGAGGGACCTCCTTGGTAGACCCAAAAGCCAAATTAACAAGACTCTCTCATTTACTGGAGATCCTAGGAGCCCATGCTCAGTTTTGCCTCCTTCCTGGTGTGACTGTGCTGCAATGGCATGAGGAAAGCCGGTTCTTGGGTGTGGAAATGACCCAAGGGGCACAGCAAGGTAAAAAGTGAGGTGAACGTGCATTGCACCTTGGCTTTCTGTTCTGTCCCAGGTTTTAACAGGGAACAACAGGAACAGTGCAGATGAAAAAAGGCTAAATTCTTTGGAAGAGTCCATCCCAACATGGTGTCCCCATGTTCTGGCCAAAAAGGCTGCAGTTCTGCTGGCAGCTGGGAATTCACCCCCTTGTTCCCGCAGCCTGGGAGGTCACCCCTTCAGCATGAGGTTTAACTTTTCTGCACCCCCTTGTCCAAGGCTCAGCTTGGTTCAGAGAGGGATTCAACACTTAGAAGGAGCTGGTCTTAATTACTGAGAAGGATGACTCTGAAGTCCTCAGACTTCAGGACTGATCTCAGCTGAGTTATAGCTCAGTGGGGTGTTTCACTCCAGGGAGATCACAAATAAACGTGCAGGAGTTCAGTTTTCTCATGTCACAACATGGAGATCAAATCTTCTGACCTCTACGGAGGAAGAGCTCCTTTCATGATGCTTGTGGAGGAACCAAGCTGTGGATGTACTCGACCTTCACAGGGCTCTAGAAATGCAAAAAGCCATCAAAAGCCGGTTTACCCTCAGTAAAGAGGAGGCTTCCACTACGGAAAGCTGCATCGGCCACCTTCTTGCCTGGTGGTGCTCAGGGACTGCAGCAGATCCCATCCTCCAGCAAGGGGCAGAGCCCTGCTCAGTCCTGTGTGGGCTCATGTCACCCCCTGCCACCTTCACACATGGGTGGTGGGTGACGCTGGGAGGCCACAGATGGGAGAAACAAACACGACAGAGAAATCCTGCAGGTCCCACCACGGCTTATTCTGGAGTGAGCTCTATGTGTGTCAGTCTTAAAACCCTCGACAGGCATCTCTGCCAAGAGAGTGCTGTGAACCCGGTGATTTATTTTTTTTTTTTTTTTCCCCTGATGTCCATTAAAATGAGAATTTGCCGGTGCTGCTGCTGTATCCAGCTGAATGCGTGTGCTTCTTGGCTCCCAGCAAGGTCCTCGCTGCGATACCGTGTGCTTTGGCAGCCGGGCCAGTCTGGGCTGCAGGATATTACGCCTGGCAGGGACACAAGCCCCTTCCAGTTCCTGGAATTCGGATTGTCTCGTGAAGTGCTGATTAAGCAGTGCTTTCCATCTGCACCTGAGACAAAGCCCTCGCCTTCTCTCCGCGCAGAGGCTCAGTGCTGCTCCGCTGCTGCGTGGCAGGGGGGCTGCAGTGGGTTTGCTCTCCCTGAGCCCCAGGGGAAGAAAAACTCAAAAAAAAATTCTTAAATGCAAAGCTTTGCAGTTCAGTGCTGGATGAGCACTTGCTGCATACGGCTCTGTCTTTTGTGAAGTAATAAATCATTAAAAACCCCTCCCATAATGCAGCCCCAGAGCCCTTCCTACCTTGGTGTGCGCTTGGCGGCAGCTGCTGCTCCCAGTCTGCCCAGTTGAGATGGTTGCTGCATGTCCCCATCTGCGTTTCTGATCCGTTGGGAATGAAACCACCCTTACCAGCCTTACTAATGAGAGATTTGGTAGCTAGGATTGGGCGGAGGCAGCCCTGGCGTGTGCCGTCCCGGCGTGGTGTGAAGGGCTGTCCTGCCACCCTCGCCTCTGCGTGCGGGCGAACATAGAACAGGGGTGCTGGCAAACTGGGGATGGTGCTTTGCCCGGCACCTGTGGAGAGGTGGCTGGGGTTTTGGGGTGCTCTGGTGCTGGAGGGGTGAAGCCGAGCTGGTTAGACCCCTTATGACAGGCAAGCCGGTGGGCTCTGGGAGTCACCCTGACACCCTGGTGTGCCCAGCGCTGGCATCCTTGGCACAGCACGGCCCCCGGCAGCGTGCCCAGCCCTGCCAGCCCACGGGCTGCTGCTCCCTGCACCGAGGGGTCCCATCCCGCGGTGCCACAGCAGGGCCAGAGATGCCTTGGCAGCAGTTTCCCCATCTCCTTGCTGGCACAACCGTCATCCCACCCGCTGGGAGGGGAGTGGGTGGAAATATCCCCCCGGCACATGTCTCCAGCTGCTCCCCAGGGCCCACAGCATCTTGAGTTGCTTTACGGGAGAGCAGATGCCAGGAAAAAATACACATGGGCATTGCAAGCAGCCCCTCCAGCCTGCCAGGCTTGCATTTTTGTGATTTGCAATAATTCAGCTGGCCCCAGGCATCGTGATCGCTGGGATGTTCTAGGGAAACACACTTGATGCTGCGGGATTGTCTACAGCTTTCAGACTTCTGCAGCCATTTCCCCTCCCTGGGGACAGACGCGCAGGGGGAACGCAGCCCGCAGAGGAAGGGCTCTTTTCCCCTGAGATGCCCCTGGCTGGGCATCGCCCAGGTCAGCGGTGGGGCCGTGGGCAGAGCCCCCACGGGCTGTGGCAAACCCTGGTCCTTGGGGAACCCACCCAGCAAGCGGCTTCGTTTCCAACAGGGAGAGCTGCTGGCGCCGGGACATGTGTGGTCACCGAGTCCCCTCCCAGCCACCCCTGGTGAGGGACATCTCTGCCATCTGCTCAGCTCACACCAAAGCTGGGTGCCCTTGGGTCTCCTGGTGAGTGCCAGCCCCGCTGCCACCTACCCAGGGCAAAACCCCTTCCACATCCCTCGCCGACATGGATTCGCTTCCCTGTCCACGGCTCCCAGTGAGACCCCAGCTGCGGGGGCAGAGGGATGACTCTGGGAATCTCTCCCCGAAGGCAGCTGATAACAAACCCCCAGCCAGTGGTCCAAGAGCCCCCCTCTGCCTGCTGGAGGAGCGAGCCAGGCTCTGCTCGGTCCCCTCCGCCGGCATCCCGCACGGCTCAGCGTGCCTGCGCGCCTGTGCGAGCGGAGGCATCCACCAGCCTATAAATCTCCTAGCAGGGCTCTTTCCAAACTCCGGGACATTCCCCAGGGGAAGAGTTAAGATGCCGCTTTTGCGTCAGAAGCCGCGGCCGGCTGCCCGGCGGGTCTAGGCTGAACCTCTCCCTGCATCTGTCCCAGCAGGTTGTTTGCAAAGGTCAATCCCACCGGCCGCCGCCGCCGGGCTCGGCTGCTCTTGGCTCAGTCCGTGAGGTACGTAGTTGGGGAAACATCCTCCCCGCTGCTCTGGGAAGGGCTGGCAGGGATATTGGGAGGTGCATCGGCTGGCAGATGAGGAGATATTCCAGCATTTTTCTTTTTTTTTTTTTTTTAATTTTAATTATTCTGATTTCGCGGTAGTTTATTTTTCTTTCCCTGAGGTAAAGAGCCATTAGGATTTCTTGCTGATGCTTTTTAAAACTTGCTGTGCGTTTCTCTATCTGTATGAGATTTCCATTTGTGCTGGGGATTTATTCAACGCACCAAATGCCTGGGAAGTTACAAGGTGGGCAGCTGCAGGGAATATCTCAACATGCTCCTAATTAGCCCCTGCCTGACAGGTATGTGTGAGAAGTGAAAAAATGGGGGAGATTTTGTACTTTTTTTTTTTTTTTTTCTAAAGAAAGAACAAGACAGTTCCCCAGCCATCTCCCTGCTGGTCCTGGGGAATTTGCTGTGATAAAGGAGGTTATCAAAGAGATTAATTTTAAAAATTTATTTTGAAAAAGGAAGATTTATTTCCTTCTTTTGCACATGAACTGCAAACCTGAGCGGTGCCTGTTTGTTTTCTCTCCTAGATCCACGTGCCAGCAGCGGGACCAGTGATCTGCCTTATCCGTGCTTAACTCCGTGCGGGAGCGGAACACCGGCTGATCCCGCCGGCTGAGCTAGCATGACTGTACTCCACCTGCACCTGTACCTCACCGCGCTGGGCTTCTGGGTGACGCACCAGTCCAGCTCCTTCCTGCTGCCCAATGCCACCGAGCTCCTGTCCCCCCCCGGGGGGAGAGCCGCGGGCCTCCTGTGGGGTGCGGGGGTCCCCCGCAGCCGTCGGAAGCGATACCTCTCCCCCCATGACATGAGCGCAATTTTGGACTACCACAACCAAGTGCGGGCACAGGTGTCCCCCCCCGCTGCCAACATGGAGTATATGGTGAGTCGGGCTCTGGAGGGGTGGTTTTGGGTCCACAGCTCTTGGCTGCTGCGGTGGGGTCGGGGGGCTCACCCATGATGTGGGCACCCAACCTGGCAGGGACGGGGCACCCACCCATGGGGATGTCAGGGCGCTGCTGAATACCTGTGCCGGGGATGTTTCGCGTTCCTGCTGCAGGACAGACCCATGCAGCCTCTGCGCAGGAGGGATGGAGTCCCAGTGCGGGGATATTTCCCCCAGTCCCATGCCTGGGACGTCTGGGAGCTTGTCGGCTATGGGATGGCAGGATCCGTCCAGCTGAGCTGCAGAGGAAGCATTAGGGGAAAGGAGGTGGTTACAGGCATGAAAAGCTCAGGTCCCAACCCAAAACCCTGGTGGGAACCTTTCCTCTAACTGCAGCTGGGAGACACAGCCCCACCCCAAGCTCCAGGATCCCTTGGGAGCTGGCATGGGAGCTGGTGCAGATGCCAGCCCCCAGGAAGTGCAGGAGTGATGTGGCGAGGGGCTGAGCAGCTTTCCCCAAGCTCTCACCACCCTGAGCTCCTGCGCTCCAGCCCTGAAGGGAGGAGGCATGAGGAGCCACCAGAAAGAAGGATTTCAGCCAGCACAGAGTGGGACCCTCCGGGCAGGAGGTGCCACGTGCTGCTCTGCTCCCAGGGAGGGGACCAGAGCTCCGATGGGGTGGCTGGGTGGTCCCTGGATGCCAGTTTGGGGGAGGCAGGCAGCAGCCCAGCTTGTTGGGTACCAGAGCAGGTCAGACGTGCCCAGGAGCATCCTGTGCTGCTTCTTGCTCAGCCTAAATTCCTGCCTTCCAAAATAACTCTCCCAGGCATCTCCCCAAAGCAGTTCAGGAGGGGTGAGGAACCTTTAAATAATGCATGAAGGAACCAGCTGTCCTCACCGGTTTGTCTGTGGCCAGGGCTGTGGTGGGGCTGGGGACGGCTGCGAGCTGCAGCAGCAGCACGGGGCTGTGGCATTTCATCCCTGGGCTCAGCTCCGCCTTCGGCAGAAGGAGCTCATTCCCGCAGGGAATCACACACAGGACTTGCACCACTTCAGGGCATCCACGCTCTTCCAGGGCAGCGGGCACCCTCCGTGCCCAGGAGCCGTCGTGGGCAGCTGGGGTGGTTCATCGCTCCTGGACACGCTGCTGTGCTTCCCCTGGGCTTTTTCCAGCCCAATATGTGCGTCATGTTTTTTGGACACCCGTGGGTGCTCAGAAACTGTCCCCTGAGCACAAAGGAGTGGGTTTCTCCTCTTCTGTCCTGTGGGCACCCGAATCCCTGCCCTTTTCCTTCCCTCCTGGCCAGGTGTGGGATGAGCGGCTGGCCAGGGCAGCGGAGGCGTGGGCTGCACGCTGCCTGTGGGACCACGGGCCCCCCCAGCTGATGAAATATGTGGGGCAGAACCTCTCCATCCACTCGGGCAGGTGAGTGTCCCGTGGGCAGAGCGGGTTCCTGGGGACGCCCCGCACCCTTCGATGCTGCAGGAGGAGGAGGAGCAGCGGCAGCCCCTCAGTTGAGGAGCAAAGGCTCTGAGCTGGGGTTGCAGAGGATTGAGATGCAACCAAGTGGGGGGGGGGTGAGCCCCCAGCGGAGGAGGAGAGTCAACTCTTGCAGCAGGGTAAATGTGGGAAACCAGAGGTGCCCGCTGCTCATTTGGGGAACATGGCATTCATCTCTGCCTGGCACACGGAGCAGAGACCTCAGGTGACTCCAGCAAGGGCCAGGTCTTCTGGCCTCAGGCACAAGTGGACTTGGCACAAGGACGTCATTGCCCCCGCTCCATCCCATTCTCTCTATGTGGAGCCTTTGTCCCCCTCCTCTCCCTCGCCCACCATCTCTGAGGTGGAGGGGGTCCACCTTACGCACGGCACCTTTTGCAGGCACCGCTCCGTTGTGGACATGGTGAAATCGTGGCACCAGGAGAAGCAGCACTACTCCTTCCCCCACCCCCACGAGTGCAACCCCCGCTGCCCCTCCAAATGCAGCGGCTCTGTCTGCAGCCACTACACTCAGGTGAGCACCGCAGCCCCCCGCAGCCCCCCGCAGCCCCCGGGACCTGGCTGCAAACTGAGGGGCAGCTCACAGCTCCTTGGCTGCTCCTTCCATCCGAATCCTGGCAGCTGCCTCACAGCCAGCGGCAGGGCTGCCGGAGGGGTGCATGCAGCTGGCAGCGATGCCCTCCCACCCTGGGCCCCCGCAGCAATTGGGTGGTCCCAGGGGCTCGCAGCACACTGAAGTGCAGCTGGGACATTCTGACCAGTTGGCTGGGAGGTTTTCATTTCCTTTAAGTGTTTTTTCCCTCCTTATTACCCCACTGGCACCTCAAAGGTGGTGAAGAGAAAAAAAAAACAAACCCCTTTGTGCTTTTGCTGAGCTTGACTCCTCTCCTCTGTGAGGGAGTGGCTTTATAGCACCCAGCCGTGTCCGGCTCCCCGGAATGCAGCCCATTCATCCTGGCACATCCACCGGCCAGCACAAGGTGGAAAACCTCCACCTGCTCCCCTGCCCGTGGGCAAAGCCGTGCCAACCCCTTTTGCAACCCAACATCTTTTGCATGGCTCCAGCTTTCGCTTGAGCCAATGCATCCCATGTGGCTTGTCCCTGGGGATGCTTGGGGGTGCTCTGGGTTGCAAATGGGCAGGATACATTTTTTAAGGAAGAAATTCCAGCTGGAGAGGCTTTAGGAGGAGCTTCTGGTTCTGATTCACCTCCCTGTGTGCAGAGTAAGCTGCCGGTGATGATTCACGGTGATGTTTTGGAACTAATTTGGGTAAATCGGAGAAGTGACCTAGACTCTGCTGCTCATTTAAGGGACCCTGGGAGGGCAGCGCCTGGCAGGGCAGCACAGGCTGCAGGCAGGAGAGGGGCAGTGAAAAATCACCCTCTGGTGACAAAGCACTACCCGTGATGGGCACAGCACCGAGCCCGAGGAGTCTGGGCAGGCGGGATGGGATTCCCTGTGGGTTGGAGCCCTATGCTGGGGTCCTGGGGCGAGCAGCTGCGGGATGCCTGTGGTCACTGACAGCGCCTGTCCTCTGTCCCGGTGCAGATGGTGTGGGCATCCTCCAGCCGCCTGGGCTGTGCCCTGGGCACCTGCACCAACGTGCGCGTGTGGGGCAGCACGTGGCGGCGCGCCGTCCTCCTCGTCTGCAACTACGCCATCAAGTAAGTGCGTGGAGGGAAGCCCCCCTGTGCCGTCCTCCCACCTTGCCGGCTGTCGGCAGCGAGGCGATGGCGCTCAGAGGTGATGTCCTCCTCTCTTTTTAGGGGCAACTGGCTGGGAGAAGCGCCGTACAAGGTGGGGCGGCCGTGCTCAGCCTGCCCCCCCACCTACGGCGGGGGCTGCTCCAACAACATGTGCTTCACCGGACTCAAATCCAACCACGTCAGCTGGTTCTAAGGCTGCAGCCCCGCGAGGACGCCCCCAGGGATGGGGCAGAATTATTTATAACACTGTGTCTCCCCGCAGCTGCTTTGGCCGCCCCGGAGCCCCCTCCCTGCTCCATCCTCGGTGGCTCTCGGCAGCCTGGCTGTCCAACCGCCTTCATTCCTAGAGCCGCATAGGATCCCGCTTTTTTAACACAGCTCCTCCAGCAGCACTTGCGTTGTCCAGCTGCTTCCCACTTCGGGGGAAACAGAGATGGTGCATGTCTCTTTTTCCTGAAATAGGGCTGGTTTGGGGGTGTGAAGGGAGCGGGGCTGGCTGGCACGGTCCCTGCTCTGCAGGATCTTGGGGCTTCCCCCACAGCCCCCGTCTGTGGCTGTTGTAAGCGAGTACCAAGATGTTCCCCTCAAAGCGAGCAGCTGGAGAAATTGGGAGCCCCGAGTGTTCCCCTTTTCCATGGCAGGCCCTCCGACGACGGAGCTCCCAGCTCCAAGCCCCCCAATAAAGCCGCCTGGAGACCCCCGTGCTCGTGTCGGTCCTCCCTCACTCGCAGCCTGCAGCCTCGGGAAACACTGAGCCAGTGCCTTCGCTCTGGTTTTGGGGGTAAACAGCGAAGGGGTGCAGGAGCCCTTGGTGGGACCATGCGAGATGGCCAGGTGCTTTGCTCCATCGTGTGGGAGAAGCCAGCACTGCTGGGACACCGGGTGACGATGACTCCGAAGGACCACGAGCTCCCTGTCCCCCCACCCAGGCTGCCCCACACGGCCCCACTGCCCTGCACCACTGAGCACCCCATTATCCACATCCCCTCCCTCGCTAGGGCCTCTCAGCACTCAGCAAACTCTGGGGTCCCCAAATTTCTGGGCCTCGGGTCTGAGCCCCCAGCTGCGCATTCCCGTGCTGCAGCCCCCCGCACCCCAGCAGCCCCCTGCCGACTGGCCCCCGCCCTGCCGCACGCTCCCTTGGGACGTGCTTTCCATCCAGAGGAGCAGATGTCCTGAATTTTGTTCCCTCGGTGCTGCAGGGTTTCGATAGCCGGGGTGCTGGGGGTCCCGGGACTGGCAGGGTCCCGTCCCAAGACGTACAGGAGCTGTGGGAGGCCCTGCGCTGCTGGCTGATCACTTTTTCAGGTCCAGCTCTGGGTCCCCTGTACATTTGGCATCATCTCACCAACACCTCTTGCACGTGGCCCCACTTGCCTCAGCACAGCCCCCCGGGAACAGAGGCTGCTCCGGCCACGGAGCCACGGGTGGTACAGGGGCTGCCACAGCCCCACGGGGGGCAGGTTGGGGACCACACCTGCACCCCCAGCCACCATGGGGTCCCCTGGCTCCTCCTGGGTGCTGTGGTCCCAGATGTCCATGAGCAGCCGCAGCACCTTGCGATTCCCCTGGATTTGGGGAGCAGAGGGAGATGGGGAGGAGCTGCAAACACCCTGCACCCCAACCCCGCGCTCAGCATCCCTGCATCCCATCGCCACATCCCCACGGCTCCCCATCCCCAAGAGACCCCTCCGGTTTCACACTGAGGGGACAAGTCCTGACCCACAGCCGGGGCGTTTCGCTCCTCGTGCCTCGGCCAGGCTCCACTCTGCCCGTGCCAGCATGTGCCAGCTGCCACAGCTCGTCCCACGGCCCCCCGTGCCCCGTGCGGCCTCAGCCATGGTTTTCCCCATCGCGGCAGGTGACGGCACAAAAACCATCAGCACCCGGGGTGCTGCGGAGATGGATCTGGCCACCCCCTTGCCCCCGCAGCCGGGGGTGAACCCCAGCCCGGCGGCTGCCCCGGCCTTGACACCGTCTGGAAACGGGAGCCCCAAAAGAGTCCAGTAAAAGCCGTGTTTGAGTTTCTAGCTTGGCAGCAGTTACTATAGCTACAGCAACGGCACCTTGCAGATTGGTTTCCATAAGAGCTTGGTTACTATTTAACATCTCCACCCACATTAGCCCTGATTAAGCGAATCAATAAGATAACAGGAGAGGCAGGTTTCCTCGCCCTGCCTCTCCGCACTCCCTCCTGCCTTCACCTAGTTCCTTAGTGAAAGACATTTTTATTTATTTATTTAGATTTCTTTTTATTCCTTCACTTCCTCTGGTTTTCGCCCCAAGTCCCCATAGCAGTAGCCGGCGAGACATGGTCAATGTAAGCACCCAGCTAAGCGCTAAGATGGAGGCTCCATATGGTGAGTACAGCGTTTCCATCGCCCGCGCTGGCGCCCCGCCGTCGCTCGCGGGAAGCGGGGCTGGGAACGGGCAGCAGACCCCGGCCCCGCACCCCGGCTCTGCTGCGCTGCCCGGCCCCCGCCGGCTCAGGCACCTGCAAAGGCTGCAGATGGAGGCAGAAAAAGGGTCCCCGCTTAATTTTTATATAATTTATATACATATATATTTTTTCTCTCTTTCACTCTGTGTGGCTTGAAGGAGAAGGCACGTGCCCGAGGTCTGACCCGCTGGCAGAGGGGCTGCTGCAGGCTTTGCAGCAGAAGTGGAAGCAATTTAGGAAGGAGGTGACGTGCTGCCTCAGGACGCGCAGCCAGCCCCGATGCAAAGGCTGCGGGCGGCCGGTGGCACGCCCGGGCTGTGGGAGTGGGCACGGCAGGCACCCGCCAGCACTGCTGCTCTTGCCGAGGGCTGGGGCTGGGCTGGTGTCCATGCTCGGCAGGTTTCCCGGCAGGGACCATGGTGCCCGGAAGAATGGCAGCCTCCAGTCTCCGTGGTGCAGAGCATCGGGTGGCACACCGCTGCCTGGGGTGCCCCAGCCGCAGGGAGATGCCCACCAGGCCTGGTCCCATGCTCCGCAGGTGGCACAGCGGGTACCAGCCCGGGACAGCCCCGCGCCACAGCTCTCCTTGGCTGTGCCAGATGCCAGCTGCCAACAAACGCAGACGGGCACCAGGGGATGGGTGCCCCTGCCTGGGCTGCTGTCAACCCGCCGTTATCTTCGGGTTGAGTCCATGGTGCCCTGCTGCAGCTTCCTCGCACGGCAAGGGGTTGGGACTGGTCTGGTGTTGTGTCATCTGGGAACCCCAGTCCCCTTGGCATGGCCAGAGTGTGGAGTGAGGCCCTAGCAGACAAGGTCTTACAGTTAGGAGGTTCTCCATCACATCTCCATGGCTCTCCATCACTCTCCATCACTTTCCATCACTGCCCCTGGCTCTCCATCACATCCCATGTCTCTCCATCATGCTACCTTGCTCTTTTCGCTGTATTTTTCACGTCCTGCTCCTCTTCTCCTTTACCACACCCACCTCAAGAACACGCACAGCCCCACCAGCCTATGCTCCAGCTGCTGTGTGTGCTGCACCCAGGTTCCAGGAGGACTTGTGGGGCTCCCAGGCCATCTCCTCGCACTTTGCTCATGGCTCCGTTCTGCGTGGTGGCTTCTCTTCCTCCAGGCGTGCAGCCTCTGATGGGTGTCACCTCTAGCCTTAACCTGCCCCTGTGCTGGGCATCAAGCCTCGGCGAGGCCCCATGCCTCCCTGCCCCAACCCTCAGCACCTCAGTACTCTCCAGATGACTTTAATTTCAGCCCGCATGGCCCCATGGTGAGCCACGGCCGGACGTGGGGCTCATCAGCGTTTCGGTGGGTCCGTGGCCCATTGCGATGGTAGCATACAGGGATTGGACAGGGTCTGCAATAGCATCGCTGGGCTGAGCTGGAGCAGGGAGCTACAGCCAAGCAGTTATGAAATGCTGAGTTTTAGCCCGTTTTTACCAGGTGGCTTGTTTGTATGTCCCAGGCCTACAGGAGCCAAGTCTCTGGTGGACCCCGTATCCCCCATGGCTCTGAGCCGCAGGAGCCAGCAGTGGGACGCGGCCTCACATAAAGCTGGGCTCAGAAAAATGCCAGTTTTCTGGTCTGGTCAGCACAGGTTGTGGTTTTGGGTCCAGCTGGTACTGCTTGGACAACGTGCAAGGAGCCATGCGATGAAGGCTGCTTGTGAGCGGGTGAACTGCAGGCTTGATGTCCCCGAGATGTACAGATCCTGGAGCAGGAGCACCTCTGTGGCTGGCCCAGAAGCAGCGGGTGCTGAGCATCCCCCAGGATGAGGCCCCGCATGAATCTCAGCTGCCAGTGGGGAGATGGCTCCTGACCCACCGAGCTGACAGGGACTGATGTGTCTCATTCGCAGAAGGGGAGGCTCAGGTGACGTTCCCGTCAGGGTGGCCGAGTCTGGGTGACCCCAAATCCAGGGTGCCTGTGTCCTGCTTTGCCCCAGGGTGCAAAGCCAGCCTCATCTCTGCAGCGAGCAACAGGCTTTGCCTGATGGATGCCAAGCATGGAGCTGAACGAGCTCTTTAATCACTGACCATTAAGTTATTCTGCCCACTTGCAGTGGCTCTAACACCAGCAACCGCTTGCTGGCCCAGACACACTGGTGACTGGCAGGCAAACATTAATTTTCCCCTGATTTTTTTTTTTTTTTTAATCCCAATTTTCTCCTAATTTTTCAGGCTAAGGGTCAGCGGCCGAGTGGCGGGCCGAGCCGGGGCGTGAGCAGGCAGAGCCGTGGGGCGGCTGGGGAAGAACCACTGCACATCCCACCTGCGGCCGCTCTCCCCATCTGCTCCCGTGGCCAAACAAAGGCACATTCCGGCCAGCGCCCGCTGCCTGCCAGCTGGTTGTGGGGCCAGGCTGCCGAGCCTGGGGCCTTGCAAGGGGGAAGAGAGAAAAATAATAAGAATAAAAAAGCAAGATGGGCCTCCCAGACCAAAGGAAGAGGAAACTCAGAGTGTTGGCAGAAGGAGGGGAGTCCTCATAAATAAAACGGGTGAAAAAGTTATCCAAATAGAGGCGAGGAAGGGCTGGTGGGGAAGCAGGACCGGGCAGCAGAGCCTGCGGCTCTGCAGGGCTGGGGCTGCAGCTGGGCTGGGCGGCAGGGTGGGCACAACAGCTGGATGCGCTGGCAAAGTGATGGCCGAACCCTTCCCAGGGTCACCGGGCAGTTTATTCCCTGGCCAAGCACTGGGGATGCTCCATGGAGTGGGCAGTGGCGCTGAGCCCAAGCCGTGCCCACAGGCCCCCAGTGCAGCAGTTACTGCAACCCTCCCCATCCATCCCTGCCCCAAACCGCCCAGCATTCCCCCAAAAAGCATCCCCTGGGGGCACTTACTGCCCTCCCATCGAGCCTGTCCCTTGTGTAAAGGACTTAGAGGATGCCCTGCCAGGTGGTGACAGGGTGGCCTGTCCCCAGCACCCTGTTTGGCTCCCTGGGTGAGAAGGGAGCAATGCAGCAGCTCTCAGAGAGCCATGGGGCTGGGATATGTTAGCATCCTCACCAGCATCCCCTGGGGACGGGCTGTGAGCTGGAAAAGGCCCCTCTGGGCACATTGGTGCTAAATCCCCAGGGGAGGCTGCAAATGAGTCAGAGAGGGTCCTCTCTTGGGCAGCGAGGAGGTGTCGAGCCCCTGGCTCCACCTTTATCCTTCCAACGAGATTTGGGTGCAATCCAGGCAATTGCCCTCAAACCCAGTGCAGGCAGGACCACTCGTTCCTATTTTGGGAGAGGCTCTCAGAGCCGGGGATCCCCTGGAGCTGACAGTTACAGCAGGGACCAGCGCATGATCGGGGCCAGCTCAGTAAAGCAGCTTTGGAAATCAGCTGAAAAATGCGAGACGTCAGAGCTGCTCAGGCGTTCTGGTCAGATGTGGTGAACGGTTTCAGCTGAAGAACATAAGAGGAGGCAGAATTTCTGAGTATTTTCACTTTTCACTGTGAAGCAATTACTTCTCATTGCCAAATGGATCTGATTTTTTATATCTTTCCACTAGATATGGCCCAAACTGAGCTCTTTCCTCTTGATTTCTCACATCAGCTGCCATTTAATTCCTCTCTTTACTCCTTGTGCTCTGTGTCCATGGCCTGGAGGCTGTCAGGGACCAGTGGGTGTCAGGACACCCGGCACAGCCCCCTTCCCTGTCCCCACTCCCGTCGTCCCCGCTGGCTGTTGGGGGCGGCCATAACACTGGTGCTGGCAGGGTCTGCGCTTACCGGGGCAAGAAACGGCCGAGCAGGGTCTTGCTGCGCCCAGGAATGAGTACGAGTATTTAGATGGGGTGCAAAAGGGACAGTCGCTGCTTTAGCCACCTTGGCCTAATCCCGAGTGCTGTTTGCTGGTGCTTGGTGGAGGTTTCCTTAGGGAAGAGCTGAGGATGCTCCCCTCATCGCTGGGGGCTGCGGGGATGCTGCTCAGTGCCGTGGGGCGGCTGCGCTTACCTGCAAGGCTGCGATTTCCACCGCGCCGGGGCAGCCACCTCACCCCGGCCGCTTTTGGGCCAGCAGCTCACCCTCCTCTTCGGCTTCGCGTGGAAACACGATGGCATTTTTACAAGGGGGAGTACGCACAGAGGGCTGCTACCAGTGGGCAGTGAGCTCCAGCTCCAGGAGGTGAGCAGCGCAAGGCTGGTGAAGGTTTGAGGAGGGTCCAAGAGCTACTTTGAGCTCTGCAGGGCAGGTGTAGGTCTGCGAGTCAGACACGCTCGGTTAGCCTTCTGCTGACAGTCCTTAAACGGCACCAAGACCCGATGTTTATTTAAAGTGAGTGCAAAGGGATGGTGAGTGATGGTGGTCCTGCAGACAGCAAGGTCTGGGTGGATTTCTTTTAAATACAGCAATATTTGCAGCGGGACTAGGGCCAGCAGCAGGGCAGCGTACAGGGTAGAGCCAAGGCGTACGTCAGGCGGGGGGACACCTGCAAGGGTCTCTGCCGGTGGGCTCCGGGTTACAACGGGGCAAAGACTCCAAAAAACCATCCATGACTGTTTGTGTTCAGGCTCCTTTTCTGTTTGCTTTCCTCAAATATTCGTGCAAACGAGGTTTCTGGCAGAAATGTTTGTAGAAACGGCACATGTTGCAGAATTTTCATGGAAGTCAAATTTCAAGGTAGTGGCTGTATTGTGAACCCAGAGCTGGTGGCTCTGCTCACCTGCGCCAGACAGAGGCACTGCATTCCCACCGGCACCTTCGAGCTAAGCCGGGTCCCAGAAGCAATTACTCCCAGGAATGGCTCCTGTCCGACCTGCAGCCTGAGCATCAACAGAAATCACCCAGCAAACCCCTTCAGGAGACACATGCCTCAAAAGATAATGGTGGCTTCTGGATGACACACCGAAAGTGCAAGAGGAGCAGCTCCATGCAGAGCGAGCAGCTGTGGAAAGGCACCAGCAGGAGGAGCAGATGGATCCTGTCTCCAAAAAGCCGAGGGTCTGCGTGGCTGGACCAGACTTTCTATCCCAAAATGCTGCAGCCACTGGAGGGACTCTCACTGGTGTCCCTGCAGTCTCAGCTGGTGCTGGTGACACCCACTGGGAAGAGGACTGGAAGTGTGGAAGGGGCAGTACCATGGGCCTCCGGCTCTGGGTCACCACATGGGCCATCTCCTCTGTGACAATCCTCTGGGAGCTCTGACATATTCTCCCTTTCTGGACAGCCAAGCTAATTTGACAACTTGATTTTCATCGCAGCCCTACAGACCTCTGACGTTGGCCATCCTGCCCCAGGCCGCCCTGGGCAGCACCTTCCCCGCAGCTTTGCCCATCCACCGTAAAACCATCGGGATGGGTGGCTCAGCTCTTGTCATCATGTGTGGGGCATGAAAACCCACCAGCATGGGATCAGCATGCACCTTTCACCTGCCTCTGCACCAGAAACCTGTCCTGGCCATGGGTGTGTGCGTGATTTTACAGGTGATAATCCCTGGGAAAGTGGGAAACGCAGGGAGAGCGGTACACTCAGCTTCCTGGCATGGCTCAACGCTCTGGTTAGGAGAGCCAATGTCAACAGACAGACCTGAAGGAAGCAGCAAAACCAAATACATGGGCACTTCTCAGAACAAGAGCTGTAAAACCTGCGCAAACCTGAACAAGTGCCACAACACACTTTTATACGGTCAGAATCAATAGTCGAGCCCACTCGACGTGTTTGCTGACACATAAACGACAGCCACCGCACTGCGTTTATGGCCGAGCGCAGAGCCTGGCTCCTCCTGCCCCTCTCGGCCACTTCTCCCCCTCTCTGCTCCCAGGGAAGGCTCATCACTTTGCTGCACAGTCCCCAAAGCCTTGACGCCCCACGACAAGAAGCTGCTGCTGCTCCTCTCCAGCGTGCCAGCCTGCCCACCGTTTCCAGCCAACCGGGCAAGTGCTGCATCCCACCTTTGGGATGGCAGGGTCCACCCCACTACCCCCAGTGAAAAGCAGCAGCCCAGCCTGGGAAGAGGATTCCCTGGTGCTAACATCACCCATGGAGATTTGGCCATGGGCTGCGAGGCTGGGCGGGGTGTCAGGTTAACGGATAAGGCAGCACTGGGAGGCCCAGCAGAAGGCATGAAAGAGCAACTGCCCCGTGGAAAACTCCCTGACCACGCTGCAGCTCCCCATCCAGCAAGCTGCACGGCTTCTCTCTTGTGGCTCCTGTGACTCGTGAGCAGGATCAGGTCCTGCCCCAGGGACAGGCAGGCTCAGCCCAGTCAAGGTGTCCCAGGAGGGAGGAGCAGAGAAAGCACCCAGGAGCATCCTGGGGACCTGGCCCACGCAGAGAGCCTGGCACTGTCACAGCAAAGGCGGCACCGGGAAATGAAGGGTGGGATAAGGACGCAGGAGGTGCGAGGGGACAAACAACTGGGCTTCAGATCCACAGCCCTGGCTGCTCCCCTGCCAGGAGCCTGCTGCCTTCAAGGATTAAATGGTGGTGGGATGGAGGTGGTGGCTTTGCCACCGTGTGGACACCCTGGTGGAAGCAGAGCCAGGTGCTGCCCGCGGCTCATCCATGGGTGTGTGCCCGGGGACTGCCACCGTCTGGGAGAAATCTCTGTTGACCTGGGTGTGTTTTCGTGTTACAGGCGTTAAAACCAGCGAGGAAACAGAGAGGTGAAGGGAGCTGTCACGGGGTTACGCACAGTTCAGACCTGGCCCTGCCCTCCATGCTGCTCCCTGCCCTACAGGGACGTGCCAGGCATCTGCCACCATCACCAGTGCACCCCTTCCCTGGGCATGGCGCCGAGGTATGGACCTGCTGGGTCATTCCCCACCCCTGACCCATCAGGAGCTTCTGGAAGCTGCTGGCAGCTGTAGGCGCTCCAAATCCATTCGAACAAACCCCAGGCAGCCCCGGGTGGGAGCGGAGGCTCACGGAGATGAGATGGGAAAGGTTTAGGAATGGTTTTGCTCCATCAGACTCATGCCTTTGGATGGTGCTCGGGGTCTGATGTCTCTGCATGGCAGGGACGAGCTCTCTCCTCCCTGTCACAGCTCTCTCCTCCCTGTCACAGAGGTGGGCTTGGTGGGAGGAAAGCCATCTGAGGAGGAAGGGAAGTGCAGGAAAACAGCTCTTTTGGACAGGCTTGGCCCCACAGTCAGTTCCTCCGGGCACAAATGCTGGCAAGGCCACGCATGTTCCCAGCCCTGGCCACAGCCACAGCCATGCAGCACAGGGCTGCATTGCAAAGCTCCCCAGCTCTTCCTTTCAGTGTGAAATTCATTGTTGGGCGCCTGTGAAAACCCAGCGAAGTGCCACTCTAATCCCTCACCCAATTTTCCTCCTCCAGGGAGGAAACAAACACCAGCACACGCTCCCTGCAGAGGAGAAAAATCTCAGTGCTCAGCAGCCTCCATGCTCCCCACGGGCTGCGGCCAAACCAGTCAGAAGGAGAGCGTCACAGCAGCTTCATCTCCAAAAAAAAAAGCAGAGCACGCAGCATTGCGATGGCAGAGAGGGGTTTCTTGTAGCCTGGCAGCTCGAAAATCCCTTTACTTCCTGCTGGGGTTGCTTTGGCCAGGCCATGGTCCCAGTCACCAGCTGAAATCTCTGCCTGGGACATGCAGGCTCCTGGATTCCCCATTGACAGCACCAATGTGCACAAGCAATTAAGAAACCTCAGCCCTGGGCATTTTCCAGGTCCTGTTTTCCATGGAAGAGGGTGGGAAGAGGAGGGCACTGGCACAGAGCAGGCAGGTTCTGGGGAACAGGGTTCAGGGTGCCCGAGGAGCCGCGGGAGAGCTCTGACAGCGATGCCCCCGGGTTGGTTTGAACCATCGGAGATGCTCTCCAGGGCCTGGAGGACACAAAGCTCAGGGCTGCCCAGAGATGGGGAGCACCGTGGGCGCACCTCCCTGCCTCTACCCTGCTTCGTCCTCCCTTCTCCTGTCCTGATGCCAGCTGGGAGGGCAGACAAAGGTTGTTTCTCAAGGATACGGTGTTCTGGGTATTTATATAGAAACACTGAAAAGTGAAAGTGGCCGGCCTCTCCCCAGAGAGGGAGTCCGACCCGCTCCTGCTGTTAAATACACCCAGGCACATTTTCTGGAGCAGCTTCCAGAGCTACATGTGTGGTTGGGCACCCCTTGCCCTGCAGCAATGCAGCATCAGGCCAGAGGCCAGGGTGAAGGCACCTTGGAAAGGTGGCCCAGAAAGCAGTGGGCATTGCTGCGGGCACCGGCAATGGGGCGCAAACCAGGAGCCACCTTATAATTCCCCTCCAGGCAGTGGCCAGAACCCTTTAAAACCTGTGTCTCAGCGGCACAAACTCCCGCTCCCCATCAAATCTCATTGTGACCAGCATTAAGGGATTAGCCGGTCCCTGCTGCCGCACCACAGCCAGCTCCGGGCATGGCTCGTGCCCCGCTGCCCATGGGGAGCTCGCCGGCTGGGCAGCCCCGTCCGAGGGCGAGACTCCCCTAGCTCTGCCCGCAGAGCTGAGTGCCCCTGGAAGATGAATGGCAGAAGATATGACCTGCTCCAGGAAACACCAGGTACCCCCCGCGCTCCCCCTGGCACTCCAGGGGGGTTTTGGAGCAGCCGAAATATGCTCGTCCCCCCCATATCATCTGAGGGGACCCCCAAGTCTCTGGTTTCTGTTTTGCTTTGCGCAGAGTGAACAGGCCAGGTTTGTGGGTGGCGATGGCTGATGTCCCCAAGCTCGGCTCTGGGGGTCTCCAGAGAGGTACCCTAGTGTGGGCAGCATGGCGGAGTGGGTGCTGTACCTCCTGGGCGAAGAGGTGGCGGAGCCGGGCTGGCGTCCCACAGACGTCCTGGTGACTGCCCATGGCATTTGGGAAATGAATTGGTCATTCTCAGCCCCGTTCCCAGTCCAGTCCCAGGGGGACGGATCCTGCCAGCTCGCAGCGCAACCCCAGGTCCTGCCCCGTTTGCTGCCCACTCCTTAGCCAAGAGGTCTGCAGCGGGACTTACGCAGCCCTCATAATGAAAGCTTAAAAACAACTGAGAGAAAACCACTTCCAATGCTAACCTTATTGGTTGCACAGAGCTCTTATTAGCAAGGTTTTTTGGGTGCCCTCCATGGCCCCTTCCAGTGCAGGTCCTCCACCTCTTGGCCCCAGCACCCACAGGGACCCTGGCGCAGAGGTGAGGCAGCGAGGAGGCTGGCTGGGCTCAGGGTGCCCGTGGTGGGGTGTGCAAGCACTCAGTCGAGTTTTGAGCATCCCAAGCCTCGGAGTGCTGCACCTTGCAGAGCCTCATCCACTAAAAAACCCCAACAGCTTCTGCTCGACCCCGGGGCACAGCAAAAATCCTGGGGCTTCTTTTGCTGGAGCAATCCCCTCCAAGCAGGGCTTGCGCTGGCAGTGGGGTTCGTGCCTCCTGGGACAGCCTGCACCTCGAGCCACGGGACAAGCTCCCCACACCAGCACTGTACTGGGAGCCACGTGCTGGGCGCTGCTCCCAGCAAATACCTGTGCTCTTTATCAGCTGGTGATTGATTTAGAAAGTTCATGGCTTCGGCGTCCCATGATACGTTTACTAGAAATGGTTCATTTCCTCAAATGATGCAGTTTATGGTCATAATATATTTTAATTTCTTTATGATACAAGAGGCCAACGGCACTGGGCCTTGCAGGAATGTAAAAGGACAAATAATAGTGTTATCCTGTCTTGGAGACAGAGGTCAAATCCTCAAAGGCTAATTAGCAGTTTGCCATGTTGTTTGTTAGCCAGGCAGCTGGCACTGCAGTGTCCTGGTCACGGGTTCATGGGACTGCGGAGATGCATGATCCCCTCCCCTCGCTGCCCCCACACAACAATCCTGGCATGTAGAAAGCTCCAGTGTGCCTGTACCTTGCTTTCTCCTGTGTTTCTCTGTGGCAGTAGACAGAACGGTTATGTTGTGTAGGAGCGTGGCGTGGTGGCCACAGGCTGCAGGGGTTCGAAGCTGCTGTGGAAGTGGGAGCTCCTGGGGCTGTTTTGCTTCCACTCACCTCCTGGCACTTGCTGTGCTCTGGCGACTGAGGACGCTGGGGACAAGAAAGGCCATTCAGGCACGCTGCACACCCTGTGGAGAAAAAGCGTTTTGCACTAATTTGTTTCCTTCCGACTCCAGAAACTAGAATCTCTTAAATTTTAACTTACCACCCTTTTCAAAATTCTTTTTCCACGCCCAGCCTACCTTTCCCTGTTCCAACCTGACCAGTGCTCCCGCCCTCGGCAGCCTTCTCCTTTCCTTGTGCTGCCTCCCGTCAGGCACACGTGGCCCTTTCCTGGGATGCTCCCCCAAGTTCAGCTCCCTGGCCAGGGCTGACTTTGCCCATCAGCCCGGGGCACGAGGAGGGCGGCTGCAGCAGCCCATGCTGCCCCACGCAGGAAGATGCTTCTTACCCTTGAGGAGCTCTTGACTTGCCCTCCTCTGGGGACACGGACTCAGACCATGCCCCCACCACCCTCACCCCGCCGCAGCTCTCCCTCCACACCCCCATTTGCAGTCTTTTGGCTTAATTTCTAGCGAGGGCCAATCCTGAGAGCCCCAGCAGCGACTGGAGATCACTTCCAGTCATAGCTTGCTGATGCATCCACCTTTGCAAAAAAGATAAAGTAAATTTTTAAAAAAGTAAAATTTGCTTTGTAGCCATTGTTGATTTTGGCTGTTCTTCTCCTCCACCTATTGCTCCACCAGCTGGAATGCTCCAGGGGCTGTTTTGTGTGCATATAACGAACGTATAAAGTCAATGAAACCTAAAAGCCCTGCAAACAGCTGGCAAGGGTGAAGGGAGAGACTCGCTTGCCTGCCAGACTACGAGCTCAATAGGGATCCTTTTCCTAAGAAGCTGCAAGATTACTTCAGTTCCAAAGGGATCACAGCCACCTGCTAAACAAGTTCTCTCCAGGTCCAGACGCAGGCTGCGGAGGTCCCTGCCATATGAAATGTGAGCTGGCGAGGCACCGGAGGCAATAGGTGCTCGTTGCTGGCAGCAAACTCTCTGTCCAGTGCTGCTGCTTCCCCGTGGCGTCTGCTCTCCCGTTTAAACGTGGCTTAAACTGCTGGATTCGAGCTGAGCATCTGCCAGCATAGACAGTGAATCTGGAACAGCATGTGGCAAAGGCAGCGCTTTTCTGGATTTCCTCCCAAACAGGCAGGAGAGTGTTTCACTGGAAAGCGTCCGGGTCTCCATTGGGTTGGAGTTTGGATGGAGTGCAATGCTCGCAGTGCAGGGCTTTAGGTGGGGCAAGTGGGATCAGCAGTGGGAGCTGCAGCTTGGGCCAAGTTGCAGCTTGTGGTGTAATGGAAAAAGATGAAACTAACACTTCCTGTTCCTCAATTCACCTTGGACTCATTGCCCGATTTCCAGAGTCGCAAGTGCCGACGCGCGGGTCCCAGAGGACAGATGCTGTGTTCAGGGGCTGCAGTGCAGCCAGAGCGATTGCAAACACACACCAGCAAACGCACTGGCGTTTCAGAGCACAGCTGCCCTCTGAGAACAGCTCAAACTTAGGGTCCTTGCAAATCAACAACTCCCAAGAGTACCAGTAACTACTTCCTCCAGTGTTCAGAGCCCTTGTTAGGCAGGATAATAAATTCTGTTCTGGTCCTGGGATGAAAGGCATGCACGGTGTTATTGCGAGAGCAGTAGATGCTGAAATCGTCTCTCTCCATGTTTGCAGTTCTTTCCCTACCACTTTTGCATAGCAGTTATTTATTTTAGCTCCATTAACTGCCTCCAGCTCCAACATCCATCCCAGCTTCGGCTGAAATGCACATGTTGCTTTTGGAAGGAGTTCAAGCAGAGTCTGCTGCCTCCTTTGAAGTGTCTCTTCCCCAGATCCAAAAACAGCCTTGATGCCACGATTTTATGGCCTGGGTTCCTGGTTGGTTTGGGCTCTTTTTGATAACTTTGGCGTTGGTGAGAAGTAGCCTGAGGTTGTGGTGAAGCTGCCTCTGTCACCCTCAGCTGTGCCGGGGAGGCCAGGGTGTCACCGCATGTCAGCGGTGACAGTGTGTCCGGAGTCTGCTCCGGCATCCCCTGTCCTGGGCATTGCCTCCAGTTCCAAACAGCATCTCTCCCAACCACAGTGACAGGCGCTTCAGTGCTGGGGAAAATAAATCACCAAGAGTGATCTGTATTGGACAGGATGATAAAATGCCTGCGTTAGACCCTGGGCATGGGTCTGACACAAGGCTGTGGTCACGTCCTGCCTCTTGGGGCTGGATCTTTCTGATCCACCTCCCTGGATGGAGGTGGTGGATCTTTCTGGTTCACCTCTACAAAGTGTTTTGCCACGGCAGGGACGTGCTGTGTACCGCTGGCAAGAGGCAAACAGAGCCTAAACAACTTCTGCTGAATCATCGGTTTTCCTGGAGGCTGCTGGTGTGGACGCACATGGGAGCAGACCCTCGTCTGTGTATCTGTCATATGATTGCCTGGGGTGAAGGCAAAGATCCGCCGCTTGAACCAGGGGCTTGTTTCAGCTGTGCTGACCTGCAGCCCCCCAGCCCCTGCCAAATTCCATGGAGCTGCTTATTAACGCACTGACAACTCTGCTCCGGAGTCACGGCATGCCAAGGCAGAAGGCAGAAGGGTTTGACAGTGTGGCCTAAATATCCCTGTTTACAAAAAGTCTGACAAAACACGAGCCCTTGGCTTTATCTTTCCCATTTGGAAATAGCCACAGAGCAAATATGCTTAAGGCATGAAGGGAGGGGGATTTATATTGACTTTAGAAAAAGCTGTTCTTTAAAAACAGGAAAAAAAGCTCATCCTCGAGCTGGGCAGACTGGCTGCTAGACCCAAAAGTCCTGCATAGAGGCTTAAAGCCTGCCTGCTAATCTGTAGCAACTCTGTGTGAGCAAGTCATGCAGTAAACTGCTCTCTGTTAATTTTTTAATGCAAAATAAACAGGTTGAGAAATGATTAGCATGAGAATAAGTTGAGCTTAATCAGGAGAATCAGAAAAGATGAGAGGGAAGAGGCAAATGGAGTTATCAGTTAACCATATGGAGTGGCTCTGCCTCCGTGAGCTCATGTTCCCTCTTGTTTTCTATCCCTTCTGAAGCTGCCCTTTTTTTCCCCCCTTCCCTAATTTAAATGATGAGCTAAAATTGCTGGTATAAGCACAATGGAAGCCCTTGTTTCTCCTTCTCATTTTCTATCTGCAATGGCTGCCCAAATGAATTGCAGATGATAAGGCTCCTACCTGGTTATTCCCGATGGTCCTTCCCATTCCGCGTGGAGAAAGGGAGCTGCTGATGTTAAGGCTGAAACATGCAAAATCCACTTTGTGCAAGTACAAGCGCTCTGCTCAGGTGCAAAATTTTCGGCTCAGTCCCAGCAGATCCGGGGACTGAGCGGAGGCATCCGTGGGCAAGGGGAAGAGCAGCCCTCGGGACTGCTTGGAGTGGAGTTTGGTCAGTGGTCGGAGATCTATATTCTCAGATAGGCAGGACTTTGTCCACAAACTGGAATTTGAAATTTCAAAGGGGAGAAAAAAAAAAGCAGAAGGGACCTTTGCATGTGTGGAGATGACTATGCTGGCGATGTTCCCCTGGGATTTTTGTTCTTTGTCTTGTAACTCGGCTTCGTGCTTCCTCAACAGCTCGCTCGGTGAAATGGTGGTGGGCTGAGCAGGGGCCCTGAGCCCATCTCTGCTCCAGTTGCACGCCAAGGAGAGCCACTCGAGCCCCACAGCGGCCTTGGAGATGCGAGTGACATGGGAGAAGCGATTTGGAGCCAGGGCTGCAAGAGGCAGCGGTGGCATCACTGATGCTGTGAGATGCAGTTGGTCCTGTTGGCTCTGGCACCGACATTTCTGCCAGGGATGTCTGGACTTCTTGAGAGTGCAGAGCTGTAAGAGGGAAAAGCAAAGGGCAGGGGAACCCCAGGCTCCCAGCTGCAGCCTGACCATTGTCCATGCTCAGAAAGTCCACAGGTGACCCCAGACTGGGGGGTCTGGTCAGTACACTGGAGGGCAGGGCTGCCGTCCCGCGACAGGCTGGAGAAATGGGCCAGCAGGAACCGCAGGAGCATAACCCACGCCCGGGCATCAAGAAGATGGGGCCAGGCTCCTCACAGGGTACATGGTGGAAGGAGATCAATGGGCATAAAAACAGAAATGAGGGATGTTAGACAGCATCTAAGGAGAAACTGATCCGCCATGAGGACAGTCAGGCATTGACTGCCTACAAAGGCTGTGCACTCTCTGTCCTTGAGGTGTTTAAACCCAACTGGATAAAGCCCCAGGCAACCCATGCTGCTCTCACAGCTGGCCTGGAGGCTGGAATAGAAACCCCTCGGTCCCTTCCAACCTCAGTTATCCTTTCATCCTAATAAAAAAACCCTGTTCAACCCATTTGACATGAAGAGCTAGCAAACATGGTAGCTGATGGCATCCTTATCATGAACGCTCTATTTAATAGTCTATTCCTGATCCTCACATACTGAGAAGCAAGGATCTTATTTTCAGGGAATCCCCTTTTGCTTTGGATGAATTTGCCAGTCAGAGATCTATCGATAAGCCAGAATTAGTGTCATGATCTGTCAGTGTGGGAAAGGATTTACTGCTCAACAGATCAAAATTAAATAATCGCTTGGTGCAGAACAGTTCATGCCCTGGAGCTGTCATCTCCTGGCATAGGAAATGGTGTGGGGAGGGCCCAGAAAATGAGGACAGGAGGAGAGAGGAGAGGGCCTGAAATCTAAACTGCCTCTGAGCACCTGGTCTGGGAACAGCCTTTGTCTACCAGTTGGGGGTTTGCCAGCTATGAGTTGTCTCTCTCTGGAATATAAACGACCAAACATCTTCTGTAGGACAGAAGGGTTTGAATCGGCCCCAAACCCAGCTGCTGACTTGAACACCTCCATCCTAAAACAGCCACAGAGGTCCTGTTGGCTAGTACAAGCCATGACTACATGGGCAAGCTGTCCCAAAACCCACCATGCAGGGATGTCAGGGAGACAAGGACTCTCCAGGCAGAACATCCCCAGGGAGACATCCGTCCCCTGCACCAGACCGTGCCCAGGGAGCAGCCGATGCATTTCCATCACGAGCCCATCTCCGGGGCAAAGGAAGCGCACGGTGTCCTTGGCTGGTCTGGTCGTCGACCTCCATGCTGACACAAGGGATTTGGGAAGGGGGCACAGGCGACCGATGGAGGACACCGGTAGTGAGAAAACCACAGTCAACACGGCCCCGGGCGGAAAGCGCCACGTCCCATTGACAGTCCCGGCCTCGTGAGCCACCTAATGTTCTCCAAACTTCCCCGCTCCTTATCTGCCGCTCTCCTGCACACGCTGCCTCTGATTTCTATTCCTGGCCCTCTTAATCCTTCCTGCCCAGGGAGCAAACGCCTTTGCAGCCTTCCTTGCTCAGTAGGCTATTTAAGCAAAAGGTCTGTTTTGCTGAGCAGAGCAAAATGAGCCACTCTTTTACGATATTTTACTAGACGCTGTGGCAAATCCTGCACATATTTGAGCTAGTGTCTGTAGCATTTATCTAATCAAAGGGATCACTGTGGCCTGGCCAGGATTGGGATGGAGGTCCCTGGGATGAGGCCACAGAGGGGGCTGTGCTCTACCTTAGCATCCCCATCCCGGTGCATAGGTTGCTAAACAAATTTTTGGCTCAGGATCATTCCTGCCAAAGGGAAGAGCTGCTCGGATGTCAGTGCAGAAAGCTCTGCCCTATCTCCTGGGAGTTCAGACTGAATGACTGCTTCCCCTGCAGCAAAGGATCATTGATTATCAGTCCCAAGTGAAAAAGCAGAGACTCTCCCCTGTGCTCAGCTTTGCTCCTGCAGATCTGTAACCTCAGGGTAATCCAGCTGTCTGGAAGTGCTACGTAGGTCGCAGTTTCGGGGGCGACAATGGCTCCTTGAGCAATCCCTTGTGCTCCTAAAATGTGAATAGCAAGTTGCCACTAGCATCACTGCCCAAAGGCATGTGCTGTTGTGGAGCAGAGACCTCCCTGTGACAGCGATGCCACCCTCGCCAGGGTGGCTTGGGGTGCCAGTGGGGCCGGGGCTGCACTGGGGGGCCTGGGAAGCACAAATACAAGCACTTGCCACTGGTTGCGAAATCCTGGGGATGTTTTCGACGCAGAGCGAGCTGACACCGAACCATTAATTGCTGGTTCTCCCGCGCCATCCAGCCGATGCCGTTCAGCAATCAATTAAGTTCCCGCTCACTGATCTTGCAATTACACTGCAATGTCTCGGTCCTGTCTAAAGCAGAAGAGCGATGTGTCCAGGGTCAGCTGCGGAGGAGAGCACCCAGGTTAGCAAGGAGGAGAACGCAGGCAGCTCTGCTGCTTGCTCCAGTTCCTCCCGCCCAGTACCAGTGGGTCGGACCCCAGGTCTGGGCGAGCGGCAGCACTGCCGGTGCCAATGTCGGTTGCATTTGCAAAAGGAAAAATCCTGCTGCAGAGTAAAGCCCTCCTGCGTTGTAAAACACCTAGTGAAAATGTTAAGATGTGTCAATCAAAACCCAAGGTTGGGGGGTGTCTGGCACAGGGTGGCTCCGGCGGTGGGGCAGGAGCAGCCCCTGCAATGCCCGGGGTGCCCATGCCACCTCCTGTCCCCGCTCACCATTGGGCACGGCTGCAGAGTGGCATCTGTTTATAGGGCATTCAGCTCCTGTAAAACTCGGTTTATAGGGAAGTAAAAGGAGTCGTACGTCGTTACTTTGCATAGCAACGTGTAAATTGCCAGGCAGGCGCTGACCTTCTCTGACAGAGAGAGAGAAAAAGGAAAAGGTGTGGGAGGGATGGAGGGAGCGAGAGAAGGGAAGATCAGAGGAGAAGGCAACCAGCAGTAGAGAGGGGAAGGCAGTGACAGAAGTGAAGAGCAACCTTGTTCTCCCAGTGGGGTTTTTTCCAATTTTCCACCCCAGGTACAATTAAGACCAACACGAGCAGCTCAGCATCAAGGTCAATAGCCTGGGAAGGTGTTTCCTGGGTGGTGAGCGCCTGCTCCCACGGTCCTGCCTGGCCTGCACCCGGGAACCGGGATCGGCAAAGCGCTTCGAGATTCAATAATAAACAGTCAACAAGAATCACTGCTGCTCCACCAAAAAAAACCAGCTTAGCAGTGCTAGGCAGTGGGTGAAATGATTAAAGATTAACCCCCTACCTCCTGCCTCCACCCCTCTGGGGAGTATAGGCCTTGAGGCTCAGCAAATCCTTTCAGAGAAATATTTGAAATAAAAGACAACAGATAGGGGACGCAGTGAAGGCAGAGAGAGACAGAAGGGCCAATAGCCTGGGACAAGGGAATCGGAACAATCTGGCCCGTGTTTGCTGATGATAATGCGCCTTTCCAAAGCCCTAATAGACATGGACATGGCGGATTATAGCGCAGCGCTAGACCCGGCGTATACCACTCTGGAGTTTGAGAACATGCAGGTGCTGGCCATGGGCAACGGTAAGTCCCCTCCGTCTTTTCCCCTTCACAGCGGCGGGACAAGCCGGGCGCTGCAGGAGGACAAGTTCCCGGGGCAGCTGCCGAAATGCTGCCAGGGAGGGCTGGGGCATGGGGGTGTCAGCCGGGGTGGGGGGGTCCCACTAGCTCACTGGTGGGTTTCTGCTTCTCCTGGAGAGAAATTGGGGTGGTGGAGCAACACTGTGCTCGGCGGAGGTGGGACACTGCCCTGCAGCCCAGACACCTCGGGGTCGGGCACACACCGGGAGCTGGGTGCAATGAGGTCCCTACTGGGCATTCAGCCAGGGACTGAGCACAGGGGGGTCTCACCACCCCCAGACCCCAACCAAGAGAAAAGACCAGCCAAAAGCTTCCGAGTGAAATGCTGCCGGCAGCTCGCCGGGCAGAGCATGGAGCCCATGGCTCCAGAGCAGAGTGCCAGTCCCACCCCAGAAGATTTCCCCAGAGCAGAAAGCCATTTAGCGCCTAGCAAGGGTGCAAATCACTATGAGAAGTGACTCAACCTCTGGCCCTGCAGCTGCCCCGAGGCCACAGCCCTTCCCCACACAGTGCTGGGGTGCAGGGTGGGATCCCCTTCCTCGGGAGCGCTGCAGAGCCAGGAGGCTCAGTACCCGGCAGGAGGGGTGAGGGGACCCGTCAGGGATAGACAAGTGTTCCCGGCCCCTCAGGAGGGTGGGATCACACTTAACCCACCATGATTTGCAATGCTGGCCCACCCATTTGGGAACCAAGGAGTCCTGGTGATTAAATGCTCAGAGATAACAGGAGATTCCTCTCCAAGTCTCCCCTAAAGTCTCTCTAAATACGAGGTTAATGACTAAACGAAGCACGCTGCAGAAATGACCCCCCAAGCCCTTTCCTCCTGCCTGCTGAGTCACCGAGGCTGCTGGGGTGCCCCTGTCCCGGGAGGGCTGTGCCAGCAGCGTGGGCTCTCCCCTCACAGCCTCTGCGGGTCTTCTCCAGGTTACAGCTCTGCTCTATCACTGACGTGACACCGTCAAGCCAAAGTGGTTCTGCTGTGCAATAACCCCCCACCACACTGATCTCAGCCCCTTCTCCACTCTCTGGGGCTGCTCCTACCCAACCAGGGGTCTCAGGGCCGAGGGCAGCCCCCTTCAGCTCTGCTGATGCCCAACTGGACCCTCCGGGACAAGCCCAGGTCTTGCTTCCCGTCCGTACCCCTCTCCCACCCAGCATGCAGAAGCCCCTGCATGAGGGGCTGAGACTTGGCCCCCCTAGATCAAGGGCTTCACGGGGCAGAGGAACACAGTAATTTTGTATGACGAGATCAGGCACGATACAAAATACGCCCCAGAGGTGGATGAGTCAGCTGGGGCAGGCAGCACCACCACCTCTCCTCTTACTCTGCCCACTTCCAGAGCAGAAGCAGGTCTCACCTGCTTTGACATTCCAGCAACTGCCCGCACCTCTGCCAACAAAACCCCTGCCTCTTTTTCTGTCCAAGGACTGCAGGAGAGCTTGACCCCTGCCCTGCACAGCTCTGCAGCTCCAGCCCAGAGGTGGCTGCTCAGCAGTGACCAGGTTTGCCACTGCCACAGACCAAACGCATCCCACGTTCAGTCAGGCTTGGGGACCTCTCACAGAGCTCCTGTCCTAACATCAGCCTCAGCTGTGAGGTTTCAAAGTTAGATTTTTTTATTTCCTCCATTTACCTTAACTTTAAATCAATCCCATTAAACTCTCTTCAGTGCAGCAGCCAGAAGCACACCTTTCTGGCACTACAAAATAAACTTAATTGGAAAATTATCTGTCAGGCAATAATTTAATTGTCAGTGGGCTATTAGACTAAGATCATGTAATTTCTTTGATAACAATGCCAGTTTTTTCTGTTCTGTGTTCATCTGATTACAGCATGATATACTACTAAAAAGGGGATTTATCTGGGCTGTCACAGATACACAAGTAATGTGATTACAGGCAGATCATCTCTTCCTCTCTCGTGCAAGTCCTATGTTTAGCTGAACCTGGAAATCTAACTTTCCTTCTGGAACTACCTTCATCTAGCCGAGCCCTCGGGATGCGTTCAGGGAAAGGAGGTTTTCGGAGGCAAGCAGCTCACAGGGATGAGAGACAGCCGCACCAGGTCTGGGAGGAGGTCAGGGCTTTGGGAGCGGAGAGAAGAGCTTCGCACGCACGGAAATGCAGCTGCATGACAGGGTGTGCCAGGCAAGGACGCAGAGAGGCAGCAAACCAACCTGGGAAAGAAACATAGGAGGGACAGAAGAAATTAGAAAGAACAAAAGCAGGCAGGGAAATGAAAGCTCCTGCCAGAGCCAGGGAAGAGGCTGGCTAGAGATTTCCCCACATGCCAGTTCACTGCCAGGGATCACAGAATCCACTCCAGGTTACTCACAAAAAGGAATGGCCTGAGAAGGCTGTGCAGCACCTGCTGCAATATCCCTTTCTCTGCAAAATAAGTGCAAAAATGGTAGCCCTGCCCCAGGCAGGACTGTCTTGGCCTCCCCCAGCACCCACACTCCAGCTAGCAAAGTCAACCCTGTTGGGACCAGCCTTTTTACAGCACCCAGCCCCCTTTCTGCTAGGTGCTAAGTGGGAGCAGCTGTGGCCCTCCTGGGGTGGGAGTTAACTGCGTCCCTGCCAAACTCAGAGACCAGCAGACTTGGGTATTAAAATCCCATCAGGTTTCTATGGCTTTGTAGATCCTGGGTATCATTTGCAACAGGGATTTCCACTGAAGTAGGGGAATGTGCCTGTGAAATGTGCATGGGAGGGGACAATTAGATCAACTGAATAAAGGGCTGATCCCTTCAGCCTTCAGGTTTGTTTGGCTTGCTGGAGGGGTTTTACTGTAGGGCTTGTATGGTTTCGAGCCTTTCAGATGTCCTTTCCTACAGAGGCTGCTGCAATTCCCCATCCTCCCAAAAAAAACCCTTCAAGTGCCAGCCCTCCTTGATCTGTAAGGACTGTAAGACACATCAATCTCTGCTGTGGTGCTACCAGACTCTGGAAGATACCTCCATGCTATGGCGTCACCCTCTATTTCTGTGTTAGCTTGATCAGTTCTTCCTTGCATGGGCGGTGTTTAACCACATGAGTTTTCCAGATAAAGTCATCTGAGTTTGTTACGCACTTAAAGTCTTGTTCTGAAGAAGCATCATGCAGGCTGGAGCTCCATGCCTGGTAGAGAAGCTCTCCAGCAAAGGGAGCTGGTCTCCTTGTTTCTCTAACAGCATCTGCTCAGGGCTGTCTTGGGCTTTTTTGGTGCTGTAACACCAAGACCTCTCTCATAAATCAGCAGCTCACTCTGCGCTATAATACCTCAGCTTTAACTCTGGGGCAGCTTTTTCTCTGGCCGTGCTACTGTAGCCCAAAGCATCTGCAAATCCCAGAGAAATTTTGGCTCTGCTCTGTGACTCCTGCGAATGGATTTCTGCTTAGTCTGAAGGCACTGGTGGAGTCAGGCCTTTAGGAAGGGCTGTCTCACCCTGGCACATGGGGGGCTTTTGCACACTCAAAATGCAATGACTTAAGACACTCAGAGCACTCACCACTCCTCACGCACCTCTCTGACTGGCTCGTGTCACACAGCCTGGGTGCAGCTGCCTGGTTCCACCAGAAATCAAGTCTCTCACTGGAAACTGAGTTAGGAAATGCTGGCTGTCTGCCTCACTGTCTTCTTCTTCCTGTGTCCATCCCCAAGCAGACACTTCTCCATCAGAAGCAGCCAACCTCAACTCTTCCAACAGCATCGGGGTGAGCGCGCTGTGTGCCATCTGTGGGGACCGCGCCACGGGGAAGCATTACGGGGCTTCCAGCTGCGATGGCTGCAAAGGCTTCTTCAGGAGGAGCGTCCGGAAGAACCACATGTACTCCTGCAGGTAAGGACAGAGGGGACAGATTCATGTGGCTGAGACTAAACAGTCCCCAGGAGCTGAACGGCAAAGCCCTCAGAGTGCAGCAGCATAATCCTTCATCCTTTTCATCCTCCCTGCATCACCTTCCCTGATCTCACCCTCCAGCTGGGAAGGGCCAGAGACAGCCCTCACTCTGGGATTGCCCTCCAGTGATCACTGGGGAAAGACCCTGGGAGGTCTTACCCTGTTTTTTTGGGGGCCAAACGTGTTCTTTGCAAATGGATGTGGCCAGCAAGCAAGGTGGTGCCAAGGAAGAAGCCCCGTTACAGGGGCTGAGCACTTTGCTGCTCTGTGCTCTGAGGGCAGCGCAAACCCCGCTCACTCCCAGGGGGCTCTTCAGTGGCCTCCCATCCCTTCTCCATCACAGGATGGAAGTGTGTCTGCCATCTGCCTAAAATGCTGTCACTGCCTGTTACATGATAAAAGAACATCTAAGAGGCAACAAGCTGGGCAGTGTAGCGTGCACATCTCTGAGGATGAGGCACCCGTGTTGCTCCTGCAACTCATGCACTGCATTGTGTGTCACCGGTGGTAGCCCGCGGCTCTCCCACGCCATCAGCGGCTGTGACCTTCCTGCTCCCTGCTCTGAGCAACTGACGTGCAGAAAGTTGCAGGGGAAATCGCGGAATCCTCAGCTCGGACCCTCTAAATAACTCGGGCTTTTTGCATGAGTTACTCCTTAGGGCCTAAAAGCCACTTGGAGAGAGTGAACAGCAACATGACTCTAAAATCTGAGTGACAAAAAGAAGCCCCAGGTTTATGAGCACACGTGAACCACATTATCGCTTGCACCCCAGGGTTATAGAGGCTGGCTGCCCAGAGAGCCCCCTCCCCACAGCTCCAGTGGGAAAAGCCAAGGTGCCCAGTTCTTTGGAGACTAGGGCTACAGAAATGCTTAAAAAGCTGCTTTCAGGAATCCATTTGGGGAAATCTTAGCTTGGGGATTTAAAAAGTACAGCAGAAACAAGCCTCTTCAAAAGCTACAGAACTGGGCATGGCTGGGAGCCCTTTCCTAGCTCTGTACACCTGTGTCTTTACTTTGCAAGCTTGATCAATCAGCAGTAAATTGGAGCAAATTTGCAAGTGAAATTCATGCTGCAAATGGCTACCAGGCTCGTGCTGCATGCAAGAGCCATACACATGGGAAATCAGCGTTTGCCCCGCTGTGTGCGATGGATTTGGGGATACAAGCGTGGAGGGAAGGAGCTGGTTGCTTCCCAAGTCCTGTCTGAAGCGGAGGTGGCTGCAGAGCTGTTTGCACACCAGCGATGCTGTCCAGATATCAGAACCAACCAGCCTGGATCCCAGACACAGCTCTGGAGAGATGCAGGGACTTAAACCCACTTCTTAAACTTCTTAAACCTTCTACTCTTTTTTTATTTTTTTAATTCAGAATAAATGCATTCCTCCTCCCTTCTAACTGGCATCTAACTTACAGAGGTTGCCAAGTTGGCTCTGACCCTCCTAGCTCACACTTTTAACTTCACTGGGGCTTGTTAGTTCATCATGAGCATCCTATGCCTACTGGTTAGCGCGTAAGACCAGCAGCCTGAGCTCCTGCACGTGACTGCCAGCTCCAGTCCATCCTTATTTAACACCCAGAGGTAGAGCAGGGAGCTGAGATGTTCAGTGCAAAGAAGAAACCTCAGGCTAAAGTAAGTGTGGAAATGGCACAGACTGGGGCTTCTTTCTCAGGGTGAGCCTCTGGGAACCTGCTCTAAGCATATCCTGGAGCTTGGGGCTCTGTCTTGACCCTTCAGGCTCAGTCTTGCTGCTCCTCACCCCTCTCTTTCTCCCCAGGTTTAACAGGCAGTGTGTGGTAGACAAAGACAAAAGAAATCAGTGCCGATACTGCAGGCTTAAGAAGTGCTTCCGAGCAGGAATGAAGAAGGAAGGTGGGTGACGACGTGGCTTCCCCGCGCTCCCCCCAGCAGCAGTCACGCTGGCTGTCTATGTCTGGGGAAGCCCTTGCAGCCCAAGGCCAGTCCCTGCCGTGTACACGCTCGCCCAGCGAGCGTAGCCCTGTCTTCCCTCCACAGCGCTCTGCTGTGCGCAGACCCAGACCCCATCGCAGGGGCTGCAGGGAGAGTTTGGAGACCTCACCTTGCGTGTGCCCAGCCTGCCCACTCCCACCCAGGTGAAGTCCTTGCAAGCAGCCATCATCCCAGCAATTGAGGGCAAGGCATGGGGGCGCTGCGTGCTCCCAAATTCAATTTCAGGGCCCCTTCTCAGGGCACCTCTCAAAATGCCAGCCCACGAGAGTGCCACAGGCCCAGGCTTATGTCTCAGAACTGCCCGTGCTTGTACACACAGATCACACCTGGGCCTCTCCAGCTCACCCTTGCTCACAGTAACACACACATCACCTTTGCTCCCACGTAGCCAGGGCATCCGAGCAGTTTGGGAATGCTTCTCAACATCAGTGAGAAGCACAAACTTCAAAGAAGGCCTGGAGATATGGAAACACTTTGGGAAAACTGCTGTAAGTGCTGTTGCCCAGAGTCACCACGAAATCCACAGCTGGACGGGTGAGTCTAGCAAAGGTCCAGCTGCCATTTTGCCCCTTTTTTCCCTAATGCGCATAGAGGTTCTTGCTGATCCTCCGCAGAGACCTTAGTTTTATCTGACCCATCAGCCACAGCAGAAAGGACCCAGAGCAAGGTGAAACATTTTGGCTATTTAACTCCAGATGAAATGAGTAAAGATATCCAGCCTGCAGCATGGCCCGGGCTCACCTCCCCAACTTCCCTGCCGCTCTGCCTCTGCAGCCCTTCCAGGGCCCCATGACTCAGACACGATGGGACAGGACTCACCCCTTGCTGAGCCCTGCTTGGTCCTCAGGAGTATTCACAGTGGCAAGGAAACCTGGGCCTGCTGTGGTCCTGCTGATGGCCCTTTCAGTGGAGGGACAAATTGCCAGCGGCAGCCCAGAGGAGCTGCCTGACACCTCACAGAGCTCGTCCCGTTGATATCTGCAAAGGGACAACCGGGTTGGCTTTGTTGTTACATGTAGAGAAGTTAAACGCTTTCCCCCCCTGCCCAGTCCAACTCCCTCGAGCAGAAACTTAGGAGAAAAGGGGTCCTTGAAGACAACAGGGAAGTACCAGCGGTACCTGGGTGGCTTCCCCAGGAACACCAGCCTGCGAAAACACCACTCAGCAGGAACATTTCTTCCCTGTTAAAAGGGATGAGATACTGCAAGGAATTTGGCTTGACTTTCCCTGAAGAACATAGGAATCCTTCTCTCCCGGCAGTGCCAGTTCATCCCATGCCCAGAGCTTCGCTCCTGTCTGTTAATATTCAATAAAAGTTACATTAGGTGCATGACCAGCTAATACTGAGCAAACATTTGGAAAACATCATGGCGTGACTGAACTCGGGGGCCTGCTACTGATAACAAGCAGCATAACCTTGAGAGCTCCTATTTACAGCCGCTGACTGCAGGGCTTTTCTCTGGCCCAGCCTCATTATTGCTTTTTATCAGGTGGATTTATACATGGAGAACGTATCAATCCAGAGAGCCACCAGCCTAAGGCAGGGACTGTTCTGTTTCCCCTGCCATCGATCAATGCCGATGGCTTTGACTGGCGTGGCCATGGTGAGTTACGGCCAGCCCACGGCCTTGTGGCAGAAAGAGAGGCAAATCTTTCCCTTCAGCACTGCTGCTTCTGCTCTGGCTGTCTTTTCTAGACTGAAAGCCCAGGTCCTCAAGGCTAGACCAAGCAGGGAGGCACACTGGGGTCAAACCTGTCCTGAGACTGTCTTTACGATAAGGTATGAGAGAGCTCTGTTGCTCTGGACAGATAAGTAGGAGCTGTTCTGCACTTTCTTCCTTATTGTAGCTGAGATGGAAGTTTTCTAACTGCATCAACGTGGTGCAAGAACTTCCCAAACAGAGCTCAGAGAAGTCATGTAGACAGACAAAGAAGCCATGACTCCTCCTTTTCACACATAAGCTTTGGGCTGCATGCATGAGCATGGCCACTGTTTCAGACCTCATATCTTGAAATAAAAAACCTCAGAGCCAGATCCTTTGAAAAGAAACTCTCCCATTGAACTCTACAGGCTTTGAACCAGGTGCCTGTGCTCTGAAACGACCCCATCCCCAGAAAGCCTAATAAAGTGGATGCGAAAACAGAACCAGCAGATGTAGTCAGCTCTCGCACACAGCCCACCACAAACCAGACACAGCTTAGCTGCACCTTCGCCCTGCCAGGCAGGGAAGCTGGGGAACTGCAGCTAAGGAAGTGCCCCAGAGCACTGCGAAGGGGAATACCAAAAGTCTCTGCTAGTTTTCGGTATGCATTGCCATGAACGACCTGCAGCTCAGCCAAAATACTCTCTTGCAGCCGTACAAAATGAACGGGACCGAATCAGCACCCGGAGATCAAGTTACGAAGACAGCAGCTTGCCCTCCATCAATGTCTTACTGCAGGCAGAAGTCCTGGCACAACAGGTACCTCTCCTTTTTCCTCTGGCAAATACAAAACCATCCAGCACTATCTGGCCAGTACAGCCAGCTGACTATTTAGCATTCAAATTACCACCTCTTTTCTAAGTAACTTATCTGCCAACTCAACACTGTTTTTGCAAAGGCATTTGTTACCTGAAACCATCCTTTTAACGTTCCTTGGTCCAGACCTCAGTTGTAATAATACGCAATAACCTGTTGTGCTTTGATGGGACACATGAAGGCCGGAGAGCCTGCTGGAAGAAAATGGGGTAGAATCCTTGAAATCCAAGGAGCTGTGGCCACCTAAGTCAGCCAAGGGGCTGGCCTGGCATGAGCAGCCTCCCTTCACCATCAGCTGTTAGGAACTTCCTGGACAGTTTCACAAGGAATCCGTTTCATGCTTGTTTGATGCAGATATTCTTTCCAATGGCTGCTTGAAATTCCCTATTTCCACAAGCATACTGTCAAGACTTATTTCCTAGAGTGTTCCTGAAAAGATGACTCTGATTTATGAACCTGGATGTGTGTACATCAGCTTAGCACTGTCTGGGAGAACACAGGACGGGACGGGAGCGCACAGGCTGTGGGGAGGGTTTGTCTGTGAGAACAAGTGATGAGGACAGGGCTGTGCTGGAGGCAAGAACTGCCACTCTTCATGGGACCTGGGGAGAGGAAAACTCCTTGTCCTGGGGACAATGAAGAGGGATTCAAGTTGACAGTTCATGTTCTTCCTTGCTTCAAGGCTCACGTTACCCTGAAGACTGGCCAGGGAGATGCTCAGGGACAGGAGGTGCCATGCTCTGGGCTCCGTGCTAGGGCTCAGGCTGTAAGGTCCACTTCCCCGAGGAGGGGATATGCCAGAAGGGCTACGGGCCAATGCCGTACACAAGAAGCATATCCCACATTTCTCCTTGTCCTACAAAGGCCATAATACATTTATATCCCCTATAAAAATAATATTAATGGTGCTCCCAGAGGCGTGAGATAATGGGGTCTCAAGTCACCAGATCTACAAGGCAAGGACATTTCCGGGAGTGAGTCCTGCAGTGGCATCATGTGTAAGTCTGGCGTAGGGTCTGCTGATAAAAACTACAACCATCGGCAAATCCAGGGGAACTCCTGCTCTCCCACAGAGCGCAGAGAGACTCATTAACAAGGCAGGCTCCAGCATGGTAATTGGTAACTTTTATGTGCCTAGCTAATTAGAACAAGATACTGCTGAGGAGCTGCTTTCTCCAAGATCTTGGGTCACTCACTCAGAGGTCTTTATTTATTTGCTAAGCCTTCCGGGCTCTCTGATTAGGGTAATACATGGTGAGATTTTGACAATCTTATTTATTCAATAATAGCCTGAGGGCTGGAAAGCTTCCAGGTAATGCAACCTGAAAAAAAAAAAAATGCAGGTGACATCTGAATGCCATTTCCTTGGTGAGGCTGGCAGGGTCCGAGCTGAAAGCGCTGTCAGGAACAGGACAGGAAGAGCTGATGTTGTAGGAGAGCAGAGAGGGCAGGCGGAGGGCAGCGATGGGGTTGAGTTAATTGCTTACAGAAGCATGAGGATCAGGTAGTGACTAAGGGCAAATTTTTAGATGAGCTGGGTGAGCAGCTATGCATGAGAACTGGGCAGGAGGTTGGGTGCCTGGTTTGGGAGAGATGTTCTTTCCAGCTCTGTGTGACGGTACTTGCAGAGCTGTCAGGCTTGTCCTTTGCAAATTAAATGGCCCCATTTGCCTTTGCAATCACAAATAATTAGCCATGCAAAAAATGCGACCTGTGTTGTGGGCATCTTCACACAAGTGCAGTTTTGTCAAAAGGCCCTAAAAGCTGGGGGGGGTGGGAGGTTGTTGTCTTTAGCATTTCACATTGGGTAATATCAAATATTAATGACCTGGTGGTGACAGAAAGCAGTGTCAGACCTGGAAAGCTACCTTCAGCGGAGACTTCTTGTGCCCATGCTGACTCAAGCAGAAGGAGAAGCAGAACCTGCATGTTCTTGGTTCTTCCGTGCTTTCCAGTCTATTCAAGACGTGACAGTTTACCAAGATGATTCAAAGCCTCAGCTGTGAAGCATTTCATGTTCACAGATCCTCAAGTTGATCCCAATTTAAATGAATTGTGCTGGGCCACATATTCTATGGGTTGGGTACGCAACAGAAAAAAGTTATCGTTGATGCTGGAGCCTACATCAGCACAACCCACGGGCTAGGGATTTTCCTGTGTCCTCTGTGGCACTGACAGCTGAAGGATCTCTTCTCTCCTTCCAGATATCATCCCCAGTTCCTGTGATCAATGGAGACATCCGAGGGAAGAAGATTGCCAACATCTCTGACGTGTGTGAATCCATGAAGCAGCAGCTGCTGGTGCTGGTGGAGTGGGCCAAGTACATCCCTGCCTTCTGCGAGCTGCCCCTGGATGACCAGGCAAGTCCCCCGCTTCCACCCCACCTCGCTCTGCCCCGGAGAAGGCAGCGGGGAGTCAAAGGAGAGCCAGGCAGCTGAGACCTTCAAAGAAAATGTGCATTGTTCGCTCTGTTATCCTGACTGCTGCAGCTGATTTGGAACGGCATCCATACAATGCCAGCGCAGGCCATTTGCATGTGCAGCTAATCAGTCGATGAGCACAATCATGATAACACTGAGCTCAAATTAGATACAAAATCAGGTGCGCATTTTGCGTGGGTCTATCAGTCAATTATTTATTAATTATAGCTTGAGCAGCCCTTTGAAAACCTAAAGTGCTACACAAATGCTTAGGGTAATCAGACTTAGTAGGACAGATTTCTAGCCTAAAGTCTGCTCAATCTGCCTGTCTGTCTATCTTTCTGCTTCTTGCCCAGACAGGTGTTTGTATCCATTCTCCTGGTGTGGAATCATTGAAACTAAACACTAGTTTGCTCATAAGGCAATTCGAAAATCTCTCTTCAGAGTTAAAAAACAGAAATATAATTGCATTTAACACAAATTACTAAAATGTCATGTGCTGATTCCATAACCAAGATAAGCACAGTGGGTTTTAAATCCTCTGTAAAACTATACTGCAGGGTATCAGGCAGCCTCAAAGAGATACAAGGAGATGTCTCCTGTGTAAGTCTACCTTTCAGAGGTCTGCTGCAGATATTGCAGGACGTGATGGGTGCCCAGCCTTGAACAGCCTGTGTGCATGGTGGTGAGGCTCCAGGGGGAAGGGACAGCACTTCTGGCAGGGTATAGCACTTCTAGCAGTTGCCAGTACAGGTCCTGTCCCAGGTAGGAAGTTATTTCCAGCCTGCCCAGTGCAGTCACAAAACCAGTGTGTGTTCTCTTCAGCTACGATCAGTCTCCAGCCCTATTGACCTAGAGGTAATTTTTATATCATGAAGAAAAAGGATATCCAGAAAGTGAGAGTATCCAGCAGATCAAAACCCCCTAAATCCTAGATCTAAGCTCTTCAGTAACCAACCAGCAGAACAGAACCCCAAGGAATTCAGTGCTGTTAACACAGGAGCATATTTCCCTCTTTTCTATTGTGTGCAAGTGCTAAATTGCTTAAAATGGTAAGAAATCTTTTCAACTCCTAAGGCAAATACAACTCAAAAATTATGAAAACCAAAATGGACTCCAGTGGCAAATGACATTTACACAGCAAACAGGCTGCAGGCCAGCAGAGGCTCAGGGCAGCTCAGCACAACCCACTGCATCCCCGTGCCGTTTGGAACAGAGGCAGTAAACCTGGTTAACAACTCTGCAAACTACAGCAATTTCCATGTGAGCTCATTTTACAGTTGCAGGGCTGCAAAATTTTTCAAAGAAGAAAACCAAACCTAAAGATGACATTGTCTGAACCCGGCCGTCCCACAGGGGAGAGGCTGCTCTCAGCATGCTCCGCAGGCTCCTCTTGACTGAAACAGGTCTGCTGTTACGATCAGCCATCCCCAGCAACGAGCAGCCAATCTGTCCCAAAGAGAGGAAAGACTGTGCTGCATTAAAACTAATCAACTGAGGACATCCGTGCTCTCAAAGGACGATGTGAGAACGGAGGCAGCAGACACTCAGGGGAGCGCAGGAAGGACAGAAATGTCAGGGAGCAGGAATGAACCAAACTGCAAGCCAGCTGCCCAAAGGGCATGAGAGCCAGTCAAGACATGTCCAGCGGGGAACATTCAATGGTGGGAAATGCTGTTACATTGCCGTTAAAATGTTGCCTGAGAATGAATCATCTCTGCCAGCATTTTTATAGGAAAGGTCATACCTAACCCCTCATTCTTCCTCTGCACCAAAATGTCAAAGTACTGGGTTTGGTGGGGCAAAGCCATTTAATTTCAAAGTTAAAGTTCTACTTTGTTGTGTTACAACTTTTATATTTATCCTAGTTCACAATGGAATGATGTATCTCAGGTTGATCACTGCAAGAACTAACAGCAAGTGAGATTGTTTTGCCTTGTTGAAGTAATTTACTTTAACCCTGCTCAAACAAGCAAATTTTATGGGGAAAAAAAATGCTGGTTCCAAACTGAGCTTTCTTGAATTTGCATTAGGCTGGAAATTTCTGCATGAGGGCTTTGCTCACCCTTGAGACTCACAGTTTTTCCATCCTTCTCAAAGTTTTGTCAGATAGGAATGCTCACTTTTGTGCAGCTCTAGCAATTACAAGCAGCTTGGCTAACACATCCACCCATGTTTGGATAGTGATAGAGAGAGGGTAGATTTTGGCATCTAGATAAAGGTTCCCCAGCATCATGTGTGCGTAATCTTTTTGCAAGGACCTCCACTCTGTTTATTCTGCATAACTTTTTCACTCTCTGCAAAAAAAAAATCCCTCTCTCAGACATCAGCATCTTTTCTAACCAGAGCTCTCTTCTACAGGTGACACATTCTCCTAGCATTTTTGTTAGGGTAGGACTTCTCTTGGCTTTGTCCGATGCTGAGGGATAATACACTGGAAAATGGGACCATTCCCATCAGGACACACTTTTCAGAATCTCTCCATTAATGTTTAATGATTGTTTTCTCCAGCAGAGGCTCCTGGCTGGACATTAAGAAGCCTTGGTGTCAGGCTGTCCAATCGTTAACTTCTGTTTCTGCCTAAATCTCTGAAATTTTTAACTGAAGGAGGGCAAAAGATTCAGAACATTCTCAGGAGCCACTGGAGGGTGTAAAATGAAACACTTCAATCATTAACGTCAGGGCAGAAAAACATCCCTTTGGCTTCGCTGGCCCAAACGCCCATTGCTGAGGAAGGAAGGAATGTCCAGAGGGTCCAGCCGGGCGGATGTGGGTCCCCATGAGCGTGATTTCAGTGGGACAGCACGGCCCAGAGGGACAGCAACTGGCCACAGCAGTGGATCACACCTCTCCCCAGTTCCCAGGCGGAAGCGTGGTCCTTGGGTCTGCACTCGGTAGGAGCTGCCTTGTCTGCAAGCGGCCCACTGTGAACATGCCCCACTCCTGACATGATGTCCTGGGACAGCCTAGCACGGTCTTGCTCATGACATGTGCCATGAGTATGGGATGTTTCAGGTGCTGTCTACTGGTTCTGCTGGATTTATAGCTGTTTATGCACAGGAGTAAACCAATTTTTTACCTCTTTCACTGACTGTGAATGGAGGGGGACCCTCACTCCCCATCCTTGAGTGCACTACAGAAATGCTGGACTTTCCCTCTTACTTACCTGAAATCACAGCCTTGTCTCTGTCTCTGCATCACCCAAATAACCTTTCCCTGCCCTTGCAGGTAGCACTGCTGCGAGCACATGCAGGGGAACATCTGTTACTGGGAGCTGCCAAGAGGTCCATGGTGTTCAAGGATGTCTTGCTGCTAGGTAAAGAGCGCACTTCTGCTCCCGGGCTGCTTCTGCGAGGCTTCTCGGCTGGGGTAAAGGAGAGGGTGGCTCAGTGTTTGTGGGCATCATTTTTGCAGGGGGGTCGCTTGATCTCTTCTGTATTTTAGCAAGCCTAGCACAACCTTTGGGTGCAGCTAGGCCTGGCTGACATTCACATCAAGGCCACAACATGTGGCAAAGTTGGGGGACTGTGAACATTCACATTGCCCCCCCAGGTTTGTGTAAGCAGGCTGTGGTGTGATTCAGAAAAAGGTTCTCGCTCCTCAGTCAGCTTTTCCTTGCTTGAGTGACTCCTGAGTAAGGAGAGGCTGCTCTGGCAACACAGATCAGCATTTCTGGCGGGCTGAGCCACAGAAAGGGCAGAAGGAGGAACTTCTTAAGTCCTCCACCCTCAAAATTATCTCAGCATTGATTACCAGGGTTTTCAACTCCTTGCCACCCTTGATAAGTCTTGAGCAATGACAAGGCAATGGTCTCTGTGCTGCTTGTCCAAAGGGAATGATCACATCATCCCACGGAACTGCCCTGAACTGGTGGAGGTGAACCGTGTGGCCATTCGCATCCTAGATGAGCTGGTCCTCCCCTTCCAGGAGCTGCAGATAGATGATAATGAATATGCCTGCTTGAAAGCCATCATCTTCTTTGACCCAGGTATGCTCCAGCTCGGTGAGGGTTACCATCAGAGGGGATTAGTCTGGGTTATGCCAACTAATACTGGTCCTGAGTTGTGGAAATGCTGCCTGGTCTCCTCTCTGTGCCAAACTGTTCTTAGAGGGAGGGGAGAAGTCACCTAAGAAGAGAAAAAGCATCCCTTATGGCAGACAATAGAGAATCAGAGACACCTCACCTCGGCTTGCACCCAGACTTCATGCTGTTATTCAAGGGCAGCTCCCAGGGAAGCAGCCTGGATAGTTTGCTCTGTGGGTTGTTTCAGATGCCAAAGGACTGAGCGACCCCTCCAAGATCAAGCGGATGCGGTACCAGGTGCAGGTCAGCCTGGAGGACTACATCAATGACCGGCAATACGACTCCCGGGGCCGCTTCGGGGAGCTGCTGCTGCTGCTGCCTGTGCTGCAGAGCATCACCTGGCAGATGATAGAGCAGATCCAGTTTGTCAAGCTCTTTGGCATGGCTAAGATTGACAACCTGCTGCAGGAGATGCTGTTGGGAGGTGAGTATCTGAGGGTCCTACAAGAGGCCTCCCAGCACTCCCTGATCACTGTCCCCCTGAGAACCTCCATAGCCATTGTTTCCTACCTGAAAATGGTGGAGACAGCCTGTAGGCAAGTCAGCCCTTCTCTCATACAAAACCATCTCCCCCTATCACTGGCAGTGGTATCAAAGGGTCTTCTATTCCTACTCCCCTAAAAGAGACGCATTAGCTGTGCATCTGTTTACAGAGAGGCGTCCCCAGCCCTCTGCACATAGACAAAGCTTTGCCATGCAACCCCCAGACTCCTACCAGCCAACCATTTCATTAATCCTCCTCTGTGTCAGGAGGGAGTCATCAAAACAAAAGAGTCTGAAAGCTCAGGTTGAACGAGCGTCACAGATTTTCTACTGTGACAAAACAAAAAGAGAAGCTGACACTGTGCTATTCTTTACATGGTGGTGTGACTCAGGAGGCGAGGAATATAATCCTGTAGAAGAGGAAATACAGGCAGCAGGCAGGGGTTAGTGAGCCCAAGGCATCCATGGAGGAAAATGGGAAGGGTGTGCTCCAATCACAGGTGCACAAGCTGATCATGCACAAAGCCTGGGACATTTTGGTGCAGTGGGTCTGCCCGTCTGAACTGTATCCTCTGTCATCACGGCAACTAATGTCACATGCACGTTTTTAGGCTCCTCAAGTGAGACGCCGCATGCTCACCACCCCCTGCACCCTCATCTGATCCAGGAGAACCTGGGAACAAACGTCATTGTGGCCAACACAATGCCTCCTCAGATGCACAACGGGCAGATGTGTGAGTATCACCAGAGACAGAGAGCTCCCAGGAGACAACTGAGACCTTTCCAGTGTGCCTGTGGAGGTAGTTTCTACCTCGCAAGGAAATTTCCATGCAAGACAGAGTCTCTGATAATGAGTGTGTGAGAAATGCCTATGGAGAAAGGAGGGAAAGACAAACAGAGAGGTGGGTTAGATTAGATTAGGCTAGACTAACTGATTCAGCAAGATGTTCCCTGGCAGACTGTAACATTTACATAGCCCTTAAGGGATGAATGATCCCATCCAGTGCCTGTTCCCTTGAATCCCATCTCCTGTTCCCTTGAATGGTTCAGACACACTTCACTTTGCCCTCTGCAAAAGCACAGGAGAATCTGGTCCACCACACAGGGCCACCACATGGGGCCACGGCTTGGGAATTTGGGCTGAGATGACCTCAGCTGACAAAAAAAGTGGCCAGTACAGGTCAAATGCCAGCAGCTCCCCTCATTCAATGTTTGTTATTGTGGTTCCTCCAGGGCATCTAACCATGCCTGTGCGTCCAGGCTGCATTGCAGCAAACACACAAGCCATTGGGAGCTATGGTTTTGCCACAGAGCCTCTGCCTTGCTTACACCTGAACCTCACGTGTCTGAGGACAGATCCCAGAGCTGTCAGGTCCGTAAGGCCCTCTTCTAATTTGGTTTCTCTCTCTGTAGCTACTCCAGAAACTCCACAGCCATCTCCACCTGCGGGCTCAGGACCAGAGCAATACAAGCTGCTGCCCGGAGCCATTGCAACCGTGGCAAAACAGCCCACCTCCATCCCACAACCCGCAATCACGAAACAGGAGGTCATCTAGCAATCTGCAGAACAGCTGGCCTCGTTTAGAAGATTGCGTGGGAGAAAAGCCCAAACTGACTCTGTCACTGTGAAAAGATAAGCCATCCAGAGGTCCTTGGGTGCAAACACATGGACTTGCTTATTGGACTAGTCCACCACCACCAAAAGCTGTCTTCCTGCAGCTACAGATGGCGTGTGCCACGGGCAGCCCCAAGTCCCAGGACTCAGGCTGAAGCCTTACTGAAACCCTCAGTCCTTGTAAGAAGGGCCAGATTTCTGTCTCCCTCCGTGAGGAGGCTGCAGTGACTGGCTGGGGACAGTGCAGCTGGCTATCCCCACTTCTCAGCGTTGGTTCAGCACGCACCAGACCCCGCGAACAAGCAATCCTCTGTGCTGTGTGAATGGAGGGCTTCCCTTCCACCACCATGCCAGCTCCCCAGACAGTCCCCAGTCCAGGCAAAGTTGATGGGGACGGAAGCTCTCCCAGGAGCATCGCACCAGGTGAAGCACACAGGTTTTTCCCAGCCAACATTGGCAGAACCGCTGCTCAGCGTTGGCTAGTCTCAGGTCTTTGCATGGTGTCCCCTCCAGCAAACTAACCTCCCCAGCCAGGTCTAACAAATCTCTTCAGCTGATACCGGGGCAAAGTCTGGCCCACCAGGATTATCCACTATTTGGATCCTTCTGCCTTTTGAGGGATTTTGTTATTTTCGTGCCATGACCGCCTTCCCACCACAGGGCTCAGAGAGGCAACCACTGCCAAACCCTTCCCTTGCACTACTTACTGCCTCCACGCTACCTGGACTAGGAAGTTGGGAGACCATGGGATGCAGCAGATTTCAGCTAATGGGACAGGGTCACTCTGTACAGGCTGGTTGTGGGTAGCACTGCCCAAAATATCACTGGCCCCACTACTGCTTCTCTGCAGTCAGAAGACGACCACTGGATGCCTATCTGGAAGGAAGCAGCGGGAAGGACATACAAAGGGGAGAGACCTGTGAAGATGAGAAGAGCTGAGCCTCACAGACTGGACTGCGGTCTTGGGCTGCCCAAGTGCTGGAAGTATCGTGACCCAGGATCTCAGTTCAGACCCAGCTTTAATGCTAAGATGTGCCATATAATCTGCTTGTCCAGTCCAGTGCCACTCCTTCAGCTTTGAGTGGCTGATAACACATTTATAGGTCTTCATAACACGATAAGAATTCATTACGGCTCCTTCAAACCTCAGAGGGTTTGAGGGCAGCAACCTCAAAACCACAATGCTTCAAGTCTTGCAGAGAAGAACGACAGAGGTCAAGGAAAGACCCTGTCAATGCCCCAAGCCCCTTGGGTCTGCCCCAGCCTTGGGTCTGCACCCGCCTGCTCTGCTCCCTCCCTGCCGCAGTCCCTGGTTCTCTGCGCCTGCCTGTGCCGAAACCTCGCAGATCTGACCTTTGGTTTACGGCTGAAACCAGGAAAAGAGCCCTCCCGTGCCCAGCGCTTGCCTCTCCAGGTGCCGGCAGGGCTGGAGCTCACAGAGCCCTGCGTGACTTCAGGCCTGAGCCATTTTTGGCAGAGCAAGGCATCAGCAGCTCTAATTAACCACAGACTATGCGGGGTGCTGGCCTCTCGGGAAGATGAAGCTGGTGGAACCACAGCTGCTGAGAGGTCCCTGGTGGGGACGAATCTGAGCCAGCCCAGCCAGAAGAGCTGCAGGTCTGTCCCCCGATTTCCAATGCAAAAATGAAACACCTCGCCTTGCGCTGACGGTGTGCGAAGTATTGTATTGTCTCTCAACACTGGTGGCATTGTATCAAGTAATTTATTGCAATGATGAATCCAATCATTTTCTGTAAATTATTTTGTAAATCACATTGATTATTTATAATTTGGAGATTAAATGAAAAAAAAACCCGTAATAACCAGGCTGTCTTTTCCAACTGCAGCTACCTTTTTTCCTGTACGTAGAGGTATTCTGTGGGGAATCCTTTTCGGTCCATTTGCACCAAGCATTCCTCGAGAGTGTACATTAATTTTTGCTGGTTACTGCCTTCCAATGGAAACAGAGGAATATTTCTTCACTAGAGTTTGTATTCATTAAAAAAAAAAAAAGAAATAAATGCAAAAATATTTTCTAACTTTTCCCAGACAGATGGATTTCTTTCTTCTGGGAGGATTTATTTTAAATTAAGGGGCTCACCTCCTTGTTGGTTTGAGCAGAAAGCAGATGTGTATTCAGGAAAAGGCCTGAACAAGTGTTTGATGCTGTCGCCAGCTGTCACTATCTCCTGGCAAGCCTCATGTTAGCTGGCGTCTGTCCTGAAGCCACCCATGCTGGAATTATAAGATTGAATGATAATTCCAATTTTCATTAAAAGAAAAACAAACATGAAAAATGCATATTGGCTTTCATGATTCCAGAGAGACTAAAGACTTGAAGTAACCACACTCTGAAAGCCAAGCAAAGGAAGCCAAAATGTATTATTAGCATTTTGAATATGTTCTTTTTTAAGGCCTTCTGGTATTTTAAAGGTAATTTCTGAGCATTTTGGGGTGATGATTCTGCTTTGGTTCACACACAGCCAACCTCCTGCTGGCAGCAGGTGCAGCTAAAGGCAGACTGAGCCTACGGGGCACAAAAAGACGATAAAGTGAAAGTCAATTTGTCACTGGTTGTAAAGGTGAAGAAATACACGGACAATTAGAGAAGGCTCTTAATGACCTGCTCTTCTGATCATGGGAGCCCGCTCTCTGCTGTAGCATGCCCAGGAAGATAACGGGAAGAAGGGAGAGAGGTTTAGATGGCTGTAAAGATTAGGTACCTGGGGAGGAACAACATTCAGCATTTTCAGCTTTGATCTGCAGCAGATGCCCCGCATGTTCCCCCATCACCCGCCCTCGCTGTGAAATGAGGTGGGCAGTGTCATCCCAGGTACGAGGGCTTAAGAAGCATCCTGATTTCCCACCTTGCTACTTGCATCATGACCCTCCTTGCACATCCAGTGGCTTTCCAGTGACAGTCATGCTGGTGAAAACTGTCAGCAGGTGTGAGATGCAGGGATGAGATTCAGAGCTGCGTTTGAGGACCATGTGGCGACAGCACTTAGAGCCTGCCTCCACTCTGGGGCCAAGGACCCAGAACAGGACAGACCCCAAATAGCATACCCTCAATACGTGTGCACCCGTGATGATCCAGAGCCTCGATGCCACTGCTTGAATGCCTGAACAAGGTCAGCAAAGGCAGCTGTGGACATGCTTTATTTCAGCACACGCACAGTGACCGAGTGGTTAGTCCCGTCAAGAGAAGGAAAAGGAGTTAGTTCCTTCTCTTTAACGCAGAATGAAAACCAGGGCTCCTCTGCCTGCCACAGGAACCCTGTGACCCACACTTGGTTTTACCTGGGTATATACCCTAAAAACTCCATATATGTAATATCAAATCTTTGAAGCAATAAATTCTCCTGGATTCCTTCCCATTAACTGCTCTACCAAGGTTGCCCTTCACGTGGCTTATCTTAAATCAGCATAGTCCCTACAGGAGGTTTCTTATTGCTGGATTCAGCTTACTTGGAAAAAGCCCCACAAATTGCCCCAGAGACAAACTTGTCCTTAAGTGGCGTCCTCAATCCCAGCCCTCACCTCTTCTCTCACTCTAGCCTGGAATCAGTCTGAGACACTGGTCTTGCCCCCTGTGGGCTGTGTTTTATCCTGCTGGGCTCCCTGGAGCCCCCAGGCAATGTCCCATGTCACAGGAGATGGCTGCCGTAAGGACACCTAGGATTGGCCTTTACACTGTTTTTGGACATTCAAGCTTTTTACTGTCCTCTTTGTGCTTGCAATCTAGACTAGGGGTGATTTCTTGGAGAGCAGTATCTCCAGCTGCAAGATCTTTTCATGGTGTCCAAGCAAAGATCTGTGAAAGTGGTATTTTTAGGTCCTCTGGCCACTGTGAAATGCATTCTTTTCATATTCCTTATATAACCTTCATCTGAAATAGACAACAGGCTTTGGAGCCTTTTCCATAGCTTTCATATCCCAGCAGGGGAAAAAAAAAAAAAAAAGAATGGCAAACGAGTTTTATGGCCTGCATATCATCTCTGACAAAAGCAACTATTGCTGCTATTAAACTTGCAAGTGCACACACAGGCACAGATAGTCATGAACAACAAGAGGCAGCAGGGACAGCTCTGCAACGTGGCACTGCTGAGCCAGGCAATTCTGTGTGCCAGGCTGGCCAGTTCCCTCAAGGCTGAGTGCAAATATCACCAACCCGTTTGGGAATTCAGGCCATGTACTGCACAATCCCTTTCCACTCAGAGAGGCTGGAAGAGGAAGGGTAAGGTGTAGGTATGTTTAAAATCCCTCTCCCCATTCCTAATTGAGGTGTGACCCTGATAATCATAAACACACCTAGCACCTGAAAAATTGCCAGCCAGGCCAATAAAAATGGCAATATACTGTCAGCTTTGTTAGGTGTGGAGCAAGCAGGAGAGCTCGGCACAAACAAGACTGCAGTCACGTCCTTCAGTTCAGTGTCCTGTGTGAGAGAGAAGAGGTGGCTGGGGTCAACAGAGTGCTCCCAGATCAAGCCCAGGAGGAGAAAAGCTGAGTCTAATCTGGGGCTTGGGAAGGAAAGTCGTTTGGGAACTCTCTTTCCAAGGCTTACTCTGGCTTTGGACCTGCACTGATGCCAGGCTTGCCTGATCATGGCTGCTTCATCAGCTGTCAGACGCCTGAGGCCACCCCTGACTTGGGAGATGAGTCCCAGGAGAAGATGCAGGTTAAACAAACTGCTGGTCTCCACAAGCCATGCTTCATTTCAGTCCCTCACGTCTGGCAGCTCTGCCTGGCTGGGGCCTGCCGTCCCTTGTGACCCCATGGACACACGAAGAGGAGGGAGCCCTTCCAAGCCTGGGGTGAGTGCCCCATACCAAATGACTGTGATCTGAGGGAGCTGTGGTGATTCCCTGCCTCCTCCTAGAAACTGTCATGGGTGCAATAAACAGCGCAAGAGCTGCTCGAGGGACATGCCCAGATAGACACAACAGCAGAAAGCATTGTGAGTCCAACAGGAATTTCTCACCGCAGCTGCCAACCCAGGTGTTAGCACTGGCTGGGACACGGCATGTTCACCCTCTCTGACCAGGAAAATCATTACAATAAAGGAACTCAATAATACACTTCTCTGTTCTTCTCCAGGGCTCTCCAAAACCTCACTGTGCCTTAAAAGCACCCATTAATTAATCCTGCCGATGGGTTAGTATTACCATTAACCACTGACATGGAGCGCACTGGTTCATGCATATCCTAGGATCCACTCAGAGCTGGTTTTCAGAGGATACAAAGTCTTAAAGGCCACCTAAAGGGATGTGGAGATCCTCAGCTCACAGTAAGATGGCAAGTAACTGAGAAAAAAGCTTGAGGATGAAGCAGGAAAGAGAAATCTTAGTGCCAGACCCGCAATCCCCGACTCTGGACTACAGCACTTCAGGCACAGATAAAGAACAACCATTGGGATCCTCACTTCTGGGTGGTTTTTAGCCCTCTCTTAAAATTACCTTAAGGTGTGGGATTTGAGTGGCATCTTCTCACCTGGGAGAGCACCCCGGAGACCTGCTGTGCTGCATGCGAATGGCGTAGGCAGTGGAGACAGCTCCAGCACTGCAGGCTCCTACATTTCCTCTGAAATCCTACTATTCCCTGCATGCAGCTCCTCTCCTCACAGCCCACCATGCAGCTGCATTCCTTCACCCCAAGGCTGTGCAAGTGCCTGAGATGTTGCTTAGGGGTTACTCCAACACCCAACTCTGCTTCACTGCTTCTCACTGATTTAATGGCTTGTGAGGGGCACCAGGTTGAAAGCCCCAAAAGCAAAAGCACCCCGACCAACCCAGGGAGCAATGG